>JARBWK010002253.1:0-15607 GCA_030556195.1 Anolis apletophallus
AAATTGAGGAAGCCTTACTGTGAATTCAAGCTGAGGCCTAGTCTCGAAAATCAAGTTGAGGAAGCCTTACTGTCAATACAGGCTGAGGCCTAGTTTGTAAAATCAGCTGAAGGAAGCCTTTGTGTAAAGAACTCTGTCTGGCACCTTTGAGATTTGGGATGTTGGGATGCTGGCCTATCCATGGCCCAGCCTCCCTCAAACTGCACCAAGGCGTAAAGTGGGTCTTGGGGGTTCTGTGTGCCAAGTTTGGTTTTGTTGTCTCATTGTTAGGGGCTGGGGGCTGCAAAGTGTTTTGGACTGAAACTCCCACCATGCCTGACTGCCTCAGGGCTTTTCCTTACCTCCCTCTGGCACTTTAGAGTCTCGGAATGTTCGTGGCTGGCCAATGGGAGTCGTTTATGCAAATAATGCTGCCACATATCCTTCCTGGCCTGTGAAAATGGCTGCCACATATCCGCCCTCCCGCCCTCCGCATACCCACATACACACATACAAACATTCCGTTTTATAAAGGTATACAGATACAGATAGGGGGCCAGATTTGCAAGACCAATTCCAACAGCCAAATTCCGATCTTGCAACTACGACTTTTTGGATGCTTTTGAAGTTTATCCACCTCATCCTTCCCCAGACCTACTGTAGGTGAACTACAACTCCAAAACTTAAGGTCAATGCCCACCAAACTCTTATAGTATTTTTTCTTGGTTATGGGAGTTCTGTATGGGAAGTTTGTGTCTTTCTGCCATTCCTGCCAGGATATCTATGTTGTGTTCATCGAAACAGGCCCAGGTTTCACACTGAGTGTATAAATACATTTAAAAACATATTAACTATATGTATTACTGTGTTAGAGTGTCATTTTGTGTCATTTGGGTTGGTGGTGTGCCCCAGGATTTTGTAAATGTAAAAATGTGCCGCGGCTCAAAAAAGGTTGAAAAACACTGGCCTATTGTACTGCGACCAACTTACCATGATGGTTGGTGACTCTCTCTTGGATAAACTGGTCAATCGGTTTTAAACAGTCCAGGAGACTGGTTTTATTCAAGTATGTTGTACCTCACATGTATTCAGTGATAGAGTGCAGCAAGTCATTGGTTGCTTCTGGCTGGGTCTTTCTTAGCAATGCTGGCGCATCTTTAATGCAAGCTTTGCAAATAGCCTGGGAATGATTGCTCCTTTTTGTGAATTTACTCAAGTAGAATTATTGATGATCCCTTACTGAACACTGGTACAGAAAGGTTCAATTAGAAATATTTCTACATGTATCAAATTCGTATTTTGAATATAAAAGAATCATATAATATCTGGGCTAGAACATAATTGAAAACCAGGCAAATTATCCTTTTCCAGTGGAAGGAAAAATTACATATTAACAAAAGTGTCAGCCTGGAAGCATAGTAATAGATACTAGTGGAATTAATATAGTCCTATATTTTTTAAAGTCAAAAAAATAACCTCTAACAAAATCCTAAGGTTTTAAAAATTACACACACACACACTATATTATATTAAAATAATATAATATAGTTAAATACTGTAAAAAATAAGAAACAATAATCAATGGGCTCCGAATATCCACTGGGGTTTGGTTCCAGGACCCCCTTAGGTTACCAAAATCCATGTGTGCTCAAGTCCCATGATATATAATGGTATAGTAAAATGGTATCATTTAAAATGGCAAAATCAAAGTTTGCATTTCGGAATTTGTTTTGAAGGGGGGGAAATATTTTCAACCTGTGGATGGTTGAATTTGTGGATGCAGAATCTATGGATATGTTGGGCCAACTGGATACTTGCTAGAAAGGGGAAAAAAGTGATGAGCAAAAAGAAAGGAATTAGCATTTAATTTTGACTTTTCTAACTATTATACGTCTTACTATGTATAATAATGTCTCCACCTATCATTGCTATTCATATACTTCTTCAGTTTAACTGTTGTGATTGAGCCTCCAGCTGCTACTGATAATGGTGGTTCAGAGGACTCTGATGGCTCAGCATCTGGGGAGAGTATGGAACTGGGTGGAACTGTTTGTAACAGGAGTACTAGTGTTTGCAGAAAGAGGCTTACTCATGAGTCAAGTGAGTCAAGTGAAGAGGATCACTTGCAACTCAAAAGAGTCAAGCAAATAATTACAGCACCTACAGACTCTGAGGCATTTGAGGGATTCTCTGGGAATGATGGGAGTCAGAGTACAGAGGACATTTCTACTGAAATGGATTGGACTCAAGTAAGAGAAATTCAGAGGGCTTGTGAGAAGCCCACAAGTCCAGACACCTGGGTAGGATTCACTGATGATCAGGATTGGCCCTCAGAGTCCCCAGACAATGAGTGGGATGTTCTAAGTCTTAACCACAGGTGGAACTCTTGGAGGGTCAGTCAAAGGGCAGCAGCTGCTGGGAGAGTAACGCCTGAGAATGATGACAGGGTGTCAACCTCATCAAGTGGATCTGACTTGTAGTGAGCTTAAAAGGTGGGCATTTTGGGACTAACCTCTGTGGCCATAGTATTCATCAAGCTTAGCCTTGGGTTGAGTGATGGTTTTTTTCTGCAAAAAATAATGCTTAATGAGCAGATGAAATCCCCTTTTTCCCATTTTCTCCTCAAATCAGGCTGTAGTCTGCTATCAATGGCTGTTAAACACAAACTAAATGATGCAGCTTGTTCAAATTTTGACAGGAGTCAACTGACAGATGCCTGTTGACAGGAGCAGTGTCGCCCTTTCAGTTAAGAGGCGGGAAATTCAAAAAGTCATGGACTTATTGACCCGCCCTCGTATCCATGCTACCCATACCTCATGTCATGCCCTTAGGGCACAAACCCTAAGGCAGTGTTTCTCAACCAGTGTGCCGTGGCACACTAGTGTGCCGTGAGCGATCATCAGGTGTGCCGTGAGAAAAACTCTCTGCCCCCCTTCCTTCCCCCCTCCTCCTGCTGAACTGCTGCTTGGGAGAGGAGGAAGAAGGACCGAGCGGCGGTGAAGAAAAAGAAGAAGGGGCCGGGGCGCTGCCTCCTTTGGCCGTTTCCCCAGCCAGCCTCCAATCCGCCATGACTCCCGCCACAACTCTCACCCCTCGCTCACTGAAGCCACGCGGAGGAGGAGCCCCACCTACTGAAGCCCGTCCACCGCTCATGCTTCTCTGTGGGAGAACTGAAGCCGGGGGGAGGGGGTGGGGCATGTCATGGCCTGGCTCCTCCCCCTCCCCCCGGCTTCCGCGCTCCCACAGCTTCGCCAGCTTTGAGGGGGCAGTGCCAAGCCAGTATTGTGCTGGCTCTGCCACCGCTGGCTTGCCACTGTACCCTCAAGGCTGGCAAAGCTGTGGGAGAACTGAAGCCGTGTGGAGGGGGCGGGGCATGGCGCGGCCTGGCTTCTCCCCCTCCCCCGGCTTTGGCACTCCCAGCAGCTGCTCCCAGCAGGTCACCATCCCCCAGCCGTTCTTTACTGTGTTTGAGTGTCATTTTGTGTCATTTTGGTTGGTGGTGTGCCCCCGGATTTTTTTAATGTTAAAAGTGTGCCGCGGCTCAAAAAAGGTTGGAAAACACAGCCCTAAGGTTATGAAAGAAGGGTAAATTGCATATTAGGACCCAGTGCAATCATTAGTTGTTGACTAACTTGAGAGAAAGGCACATACAAATTAGGCTGTTAACTTTCTGAAAACAAACTTAACAAAGATCCTCCAGTCTGCCCTTCCAAAATGATACCATATTATTTACCTCTGGAGAAAAAGAAGTACCACGTTGTAATTATCTCGTTCTAGTTTGCCTGAGGATTTAACATAGGCACAAACACATGAATGGTGAGCGGTCAGAAAGTCTTCTGAATAAGACTCTTGATGTATAACTATAAGCCAAATTACTTGAGGCCATTAATCCAGAATGGCACGTTCTGAACGCATGACTTGCCTTCTTTGTGGCCTGCATTTCAAAACGGCCTGCATTGCAAACCATCTTCCACAAGAAAAACAAACAGGAAATCTTGCAAGACCTTTCCCTCAATTCCTTCCTGCGTCAAACCGCTTTCTCTTATCTTCATTCTCGAATTCTTCATTCCGTTTTGATAGATTTATAAATCATTGCTCTTTCCAAACTCTGCTATTTGTGTCTTTCTGTATTTTTAATCGAAATGAAGACATCTCACTTGTACAGAATCGTATTTGCCCAGCATTTCTTCCAGGCCTCCTAATATATATATATATTAGGCATGAGAAAAATGAAACGGAAATTAAAAGGATTCGTAAGAGATTCGTATGTAATGGGACTTTTGAGCTTTTACGGATCGCTTCCACGAACCCGGAAGTAGACTTCCTTTTACAGTCCTTGAGGCCAACAATTTGCGTTATGATCGTAATAAATTCTTAATTATTGTACTACGTACTCACTTCTCCCTGTCTTCTCCCCTCATTTCCTTCCGCCTTCATTCAGCTTCTTCTTTTTCCCGCATTTCTATGGGGAACTGGAAGTGACGCTGCTGCTAGGTAGGCAATGCATTCTGGAAAGTGTAGTCCTCCACGCTTCCCCCTCCTTCTCTTCCCCGTTGCTCTGCTGCCATGCCCCATCGCAGGGGCCAGCTTCACACACACACACACGCGCGCTTCTCCTCCTCTCTCTCCCTGCGCTCTCTCAGATGCTTCTCTTCCCCGTTGCTCTGCCTTGCCCCATCGCAGGGGCCAACTTCAGCCCTCCAGGTACGTGTTTTGGACTTCAACTCCCACCATTCCTCACAGCCTCAGGCCTCTTCCTTTTTCTCTCAGCCTGGGCAAACTTGGGCCCTCGCTCCCTCAGGATCGGGGTGAGAGAGAGGCAGCGAGGAGCGAGGGGCTCCTCCTCCTTTTTGCTGCTTCCAAGAATAGAATACCCCCTCCCTCCCTCCCTCCCTCCTTCCTATTTGGAGAGTCCCATCTAGAATTCAGTGTGGTTTATTCAAGTTTTGGCCTACAACTCCCAGAAATCCCAGCCAATTTACCAGCTGTTAGGATTTCTGGGAGTTGTAAAACAAACCATCTGGAATGTGCATGCTCTGGCATACGAATTACTAACGAATTTCGTTAGTACTTAAGTTACATTTTAGAAATTTTTGGAAAATTTTTTGTAAGTCTTTCTTTTACTAATCAAAAAAAAATCCCCCATTTGATTTTAGAATCGCCATTTTTGGATTCGAAACCATGCCTAGTATATATATATATATATATATATATATATATATAGTTTTAATTCTAATAGACAACATAAGGGGTCAGAGGACCCACAGATTGGTGTTGTTAGATCTCAAATAGGCAGCTTCTCAACTATTGCTCCCGCTTTGCTGGCATGGTCAGTGTTAAGGGATCATGAGAGCTGAAGTCTAAAACAAAACCTCTGGAGGGCAAAAGCGTCAAAACCAGTGGACGAGAGACCAATGGTCTGAATATAAGGCAGGCAGGAAGGTTGGTTGATCAGGGGGGGAAATGCTTCAAAACTCGCTTGGATGTAGGGGGCGCTGGCGCTTCGTATCCGATAGACTTCCGAAGTTTTAAGCGTTTTTTTCGAAATCGATTCGGATATACTTCCGAACTTCGTAATGGCTTTGTTAATGGCCGACACGCATTTAAGTGGTGGTAAACAGAGGGCTGATAACACAGCGAAAACAAAAGGTAAAGGAGCCTCCCTAAAGCTCAAGAACAATAGTGTATCAATCATACATTAAAGTAATCATATTTTAATTATTACAATACCGTATACAGCACCCCACATGTATGTAGAGAGAGTCCATTGCAGATTTGTCCAAGGTATGCCAAAGTTACGTTGGTCAAAAAGAAATATTGTTCCAAAATGTCCAGGCATAAATCAATAATCCAATGATAATCCAAAGGCAGGACTCTCAGCGTTCTCCGAGGGTAGCTGGGCGGTGCCGGGAGGCAAGCGGCAACTGTAGTGAAGCTGTAGTAAAAGGGCGAATGCTAATCGTTACGCCAGGGTTAAGCTTCTGTAGAAAACTGCTATGACTGTAGGACGCTGTATGTTTTAAGAAAGCCTTGATAAAGCATCGAAATGGTTTTTGGCCGCAAACGGAGCACTCGCATGCTGTCGGCTATTGGTCCTAATATCTATTGGAAGACCTGATTTAGTGTCTTCGCGTCCTACTTCTCGCGATAACGCGACTTGCGTAGCATTCACCCTTTTACTACAGCTTCACTACAGTTGCCGCTTGCCTCCCGGCACCGCCCAGCTACCCTCGGAGAACGCTGAGAGTCCTGCCTTTTGGGTTATCATTGGATTATTGATTTATGCCTGGACATTTTGGAACAATATTTCTTTTTGACCAACGTAACTTTGGCATACCTTGGACAAATCTGCAATGGACTCTCTCTACATACATGTGGGGTGCTGTATACGGTATTGTAATAATTAAAATATGATTACTTTAATGTTTAATTTATATACTATTGTTCTTGAGATTTAGGGAGGCTCCTTTACCTTTATTTTTCACTGACACGCATTTAACCCACTTTGGAGCAGACTGGTTTCCCTCAGCGGTGGAACTAACACAGGGGAAGCCAATCCACTCCAAACTGAGTTTGCAACCCACTTTGGAGTGGATTGGCTTCTCTCCGCTAGACCTAACGTAGGGGAAGCCAATCCGCTCCAAACTGGATCAAAACACCCACTTTGGAGCGGATTGGCTTCTCTCCACCAGACCTAATGTAGGGGAGCCAATCCGCTCCAAACTGGATCAAAACACCCACTTTGGAGCGGATTGGCTTCTCTCCGCTAGACCTAACGTAGGGGAAGCCAATCCGCTCCAAACAGGATCAAAACACCCATTTTGGAGCGGATTGGCTTCTCTCCGCCAGACGTAACGTAGGGGAAGCCAATCCGCTCCAAACTGGATCAAAACACCCACTTTGGAGCAGAATGGCTTCTCTCCGCCAGACCTAACGTAGGGAAGCCAATCCGCTCCAAACTGATCAAAACACCCACTTTGGAGCGGATTGGCTTCTCTCCGCTAGACCTAACGTAGGGAAGCCAATCCGCTCCAAACAGGATCAAAACACCCATTTTGGAGCGGATTGGCCTCTCTCCGCCAGACCTAACGTAGGGAAGCCAATCCGCTCCAAACTGGATCAAAACACCCACTTTGGAGTGGATTGGCTTCTCTTCGCCAGACCTAACGTAGGGGAAGCCAATCCGCTCCAAACAGGATCAAAACACCCACTTTGGAGTGGATTGGCTTCTCTCCGCCAGACCTAACGTAGGGGAAGCCAATCCGCTCCAAACTGGATCAAAACACCCACTTTGGAGCGGATTGGCTTCTCTCCGCTAGACCTAACGTAGGGAAGCCAATCCGCTCCAAACTGGATCAAAACACCCACTTTGGAGCGGATTGGCTTCTCTCCGCCAGACCTACCTAACGTAGGGGAAGCCAATCTGCTCCAAACAGGATCAAAACACCCACTTTGGAGCAGATTGGTTTCCCTCTGCTAGACCTAACTCGGAGGGAAGCCAATCCGCTCCAAAGGTGGCATTTTGACCCAGTTTGGAGCTAATTGGCTTTCCTCCACATTGGACCTAAGGTGCCCTTCACATCTGGGGGGAAGGCATGGGCATGGAAGCCCATGCCTTCTTCCTGATCTGAAGGGTGCCTTTCAGATCCGGAGGAAACACATGGACTTGGAAGCCCATGCCTTTCCTCCGGATCTGAAGATCTGAAAGGCGCCGTTCAGATCCGGGGGGACGGTATGGGCTTCTGCACAGAAGGGAAGGCCAGGGAAGGGAAAACCCTTTCCGAAAATGGCAATTTCCCTTCTGAAAGTTGTGGAGGTGGCTTCGAATTTGGTAATGTACTTCCGGGTTGCTTAAAGCGCTTCATAAATGGTTCAAAAGTGGATTTAATCCAAATTCATTCTGAGTTCCGAGAACATCCGACAAAATTGACAAGGCCTAGCAGCCAGTTTCGTAATTTTAATATTATGTTTCAAGTCCTATTTTTCAGCCACTTAGTTCCCACTTTTTAAGTGGAACCTTAAACTCTTAACCTTGTTTTTTTATGTGAACTTTTCATTAGACAAAGAAACTGTTTGATACGTTTGTTTTGTTTGTAGCGCATTGCTGATTAGGATTTTATGACAGCCCATACTGAAATATGTTAGATGTATCAGTAATGTGTGGGGCAAAAATAACAACAAGAGAGCATAACTTGAGTAGGAAAATGTGGGGTATGAAATAAAATACTTACTTAAGTGGGCAAAGATGGGTTGGGATTTTGTCAGAATTGCCAGTGACTGTGGTGTTGGAGGTGAGCTGTATTTCAAAGCTATGTTTCTGATTCTCACTTCTTTTGGTAGTGAGGTACTAGGCCACTTGGGGTGATAATTACAGAAACTAACCTCTCAAATACAATGGCATCATTGTCAAACACAACTACCCCCACCCCAAGACATAGTTCGACCATGGAATAAAGCTATAGTTTCCTAAAAACATGGGGCTGGGATGAATTGCAAGAGCCTTTGTACACGACATGAAGCCTTCCTCCACTCTTCCGGACTAGCAGCAAATCCCTACTTCCTGAAACCCATTTCCTTCTATGTATACATTTTGGCTCAGCTCTAAGCTGGTCCGGAGGCCCCAAGGCTTCCCTGCCCAGTAGGGAGGAGATCCCTATCCACGTCATCACTGCCTCCACCAATCAGTGCACAGACCAGCTAAGCCCGCCCCTCAGCCAATCGGGGACCAGGAAATTGCCAGCCAGCATTTCAGCATTGACCAAACAGGGAATGGGAGGGAATTTCAAAACATAGCAATGTTAAATGGAAATTCTTGAGTATAAAAATCACTGCATTTCCCATACTCTTCTTATGAACCTTCAAGATGCTTAAGATCATCCGGAGAGGCCCTGCTCTCGGTCCCGCCTGCTTCGCAGGCGCGATTGGTGGAAACGAGAGACAAGGCCTTTTCAGTGGTGGCTCCTCGGCTTTGGAACGCCCTTCCTAATGACATCAGATCGGCCCCCTCCCTCCTGACATTTCGCAAGAAGGTCAAGACCTGGCTATTTGACCGGGCATTTGCAAATGTAGGATGATTATCTAATAGAGACCAAGGAACGACGACAATGCAATTGGAAACCAACTTAATCACGAGACGCTGATATTGTGTTTTTAACGTTAAATGCTGAATTGTATATGTTGAATTGTATTGATGATTGTTGATTTGTTTGTCTTGAGCAGTTCCTGCTATTTGTACACCGCCTCGAGTCGCCTTCGGGCTGAGAGAGGCGGTCTAGAAGCAAAGTAAATAAATAAATAAATAAATAATACCTTTTACACTCGTACATATTGAGCACTCGTTGCTATATAAGCTTCCAATCTGCAGATTGAATAAAGCTTCTGTTATTTGCCTTCAAACTCAACACAGTGCAAATGTCCTGACAATCAACAAAAAACAAATCAAAAGTGATGAGATTTGCTAGGAGAGAGAGGAAGCACAAGTGGTCTCTTGGACAGGAGGCAATCGAACAAGTTAAAAAGTATACTTACCTTGGGGTCACCTTCTCTGCTAACGGGTCATGGGTGGATCGTATGCATGCACTTTCCATCAAGGCTAACCTCAGGCTTTCTCAGCTTACCAGGTTAATTAACCGCCACTATCCGGGATCCCTTCTGCCAATTCTCAAAGTCTATGCCGCCAAGGTTTTGCCTCTCTTGTTGTATGGCGCAGAAATTTGGGGCCTGACCAATGTCACCCCTATTGAGCGCACCCAGACTAACTTTTTAGGCGGATTCTGGGGGTGAATAATCGCACTCCCACAGCGGCAGTCAGGTCCGAGTTAGGCAGACACCAAATCTCAGGCTTAGCAAAAAGTAGAGCCATTAATTACTGGTGCAAGGTAAACAATCTAGAAGATGTGAGACTGCCCAAGTTGTGCCTGATGGAGAAATTCAGAGTTCCTCTCAGAAAACATGGGGGCTCCATAATGACATATCTCATCCTACAGGGGCTCCAGGTGGATCCGTCGAACATCAGAGTGACTTCAATGATGAACCGGGTGAAGCAGAGGGTACTCGATGTATGTGCCCAAGATGACCTAGCCCATTTGGCTAGAGTCAAATCCATGCACTGGTTAGCCCAACAACCCAACCACTTTGTTACTGCCCCGTATCTGGCTCGCCCGCTCCTACCTCACCTTAGGATTGCCCTAACTAGAGCTAGGTTCGAGCAATTCGAGTCTATGGTGAGGGCCGGCAGATATGCTGCCACACCCTATAGGGACAGAGTCTGTGTTTGCGGCCTACCAGAAGTCGAGGATCTAGTCCACATTTTGTTGATCTGTCCCATATATGCAGAGGAGAGGGAGAAATACCTTGGCCATTTACTATCCAAAAGGACATTCTGGCCCCCTACCTTTAAAATTAACTTCCTCCTCTCAGACTCAAACCTTCAAACGGTGTATAAGGTAGCTGCTTACCTATTTAGAGCATATAAAAAGAGACAGTGGTACATGGAGTCTATTGGAGTCAACTGTGCGGGGGATGAGTTCCAGTAGGCGGCATGGAACAGGCCGCGGTACAGCGGTAATAAGCGTCACATCAACTGATCACCGGGCTTCTTAAGTATCCTATGCTAATAGTTCCTATGTGTTGACGCAAGACAATTGCAATAAGTTTCGTTTTTAATGTGTTACATTGTTTGCCTTATACATTAGGTACTGATTTTATCCTTAGCTTGTATACTGCTGTTGGAGCTTTTATTTGAAATGACCTGACGGTTACTCAATAAACGTGACTGACAATGTATGGCCTTCAAACTAGTGAAATCCTTATTTCTGTCCTGGAACATTCGTAGTTAGCAGAACTCACCAGGCAGCCCTCCATATCCGCAGGTCTTGAAAAACTGAATTTTTTGGCTTCAGCATGTAGAAAACCCCCCCTTTAAAACGCAAAATAAAGACAAATGTAGAGGGTTTGTGTGCTGAGATAGCATTGGTTTTTTTTTTTGCTTCACACAATGTACTTAGTGTCCTTGCCACAGTATAAAACTAAGCATAATCAGATTCTCTTAAATTATAACTTTATCATCTGGTTCAGATGACATGTTCATAGCTGTATGCTGCAATTCCTGGGAAACTTTGAAGAATTTCTTTTCAATGGGTGCCAAGATATGAGGTCAGCAGGAAAGATTCCTAAAATGCTATTTATTTAGTGCAAGGCACATATTCTCATAGCCAAGGGAATGGGTATGGTCAATAAATCGTGCAAATGTATCTACAACTCAGAATATTTTACAACTGTAATGTTTGGCTATCTTAAAATATCTCGGGAAATACCATTCTGTTTCTAGTTCCTCTTTACGGAGTGGGGAAGGTAACATGAATTTGGACACCCCCGAGGAAGGAAACTTAGAAGACTTACTAGGTGTTGTGGGCTACATTTCAGAGGCAGGATGTGGCAAAATCATCAGTGATTATTCCTTGCCTTAAAAATCCCTATGATATTCATGGGTTCACCATAAGTTGGCAGACGACTTAAAGATACAGATATGTATACATACATGGAAGAGAGAAACATAGAAAAGTGTGTGAGTGCATGTTGAGTAAGCTAGTCCAGGGCCGCGGGCCGTATACGGCCCCCAGCCCCTTCCCTACGGCCCCCTAAGCTTTTTAATAAACATAAAAATTGAAAAATAAAATAAATAATAAAAATTTAAAAAATACCTACTTCCGGGTTCGGAGCGAGTATCGCGAGAATACGCAATCCACACGGGATTTCGCTGTCAACGCGAGATCACGGCGGCGTTGACAGCGAAATCCCGTGTGGATTGCGTATTCTCGCGATACTCTTTGGCTACTCTACTACTGGATCGCTGAGGCCCACAGACGCGATTAGGACCTTCTTCGACTCAGTCGGTCGTCGCCTCTCTCGTCGTCCGGGTACTCCTGGATCCTGCGCGTTTGGAAAAGGTAGGCCGAAGCAGGGGCTCCTCAGGGGGCCCCTCATTTCCTCCCCCCATCTCCCCTCATGTATTAAATATAGAATTAAACATATTTAAAGATGAAATAAGGGGAGATGGGATACATTAAGGGGAGAGGAGAGGGTGGAATTAAATATATTTAATATTAAAATAAAATAAGGGGAGAGGGGAGGATGGAATTAAATACCGTATTTTTCGCACCATAAGACGCAGTTTTTTTCCTCCCAAAGTAGGAAGAAAAATCAGCCGCGTCTTATGGAGCGAAGATGCAGGCGGGGGAGGCGAGATACCGGTACTCACCAAACGCCAGCAGGACCTTTATGCCCCCCCCCCCCGGCGGCACGGAGGAACGGGGGCGGAAGAGGGGACTCACAGGGCTCGCCGCTCACGGACCCGAGGAGGAGCAGGAGGAGGGGGGAGGCCTCGCCGGAAGGAGGGAGCCCGGCGGAGGCGCTGCGGCCTCTTCCTCCTTCCCTCCTCCCTCCGGCCTCTCTTCCGTGGTGTCCCATACAGTAGCTGTAAGGACACCACGGAAGAGAGAGGCCGGAGGGAGGGAGGGAAGGAGGAAGAGGCCGCAGTGCCTCCCCGCAGGGCTCCCCCTCCTCAGGCGAGGCCTTCCTCCCCTTCCTCCTCGGCAGAGGCGCGATGTCACAAAGTGACGTCACGAAGATGCGCCTCTGTCTTC
This sequence comes from Anolis apletophallus, assembly GCA_030556195.1. NCBI lineage: Eukaryota > Metazoa > Chordata > Lepidosauria > Squamata > Anolidae > Anolis > Anolis apletophallus. The sequence continues at coordinate 12,624 of JARBWK010002253.1, forward strand.
GGGCCCTTCCGGGGGCGCTGCTGCTGCGTCTCCGTGGTGTCCCATACAGTAGCTGTAAGGACACCACGGAAGAGAGGCCGGAGGGAGAGAGGGAGGGAAGGAGGAAGCCCCCACAAGTGTCTCATATAGTAGCCAGCCCCCATTTTTCCCCAATTTTCCTCCTCTAAAATCTAGGTGCGTCTTATCAGCAGGTGCGCCTTATGGCGCGAAAAATACGGTATATTTAATATTAAATTAAAATAATTTAATATCTTATCCCTGCGTTTTATCTCAGTAAAAGATTATATTTGACTGTATGGATTCCCCTTTTGAATTCCCACCCTGCATTTAATGTTAGTAAAGATTATATTTGACTGTATGCATGCAGGGGCAGGGGTGGGGGCGGAGCTGGGGGAGAGGGCGGAGCCGGGGGCGGGGAGGGGGCAGAGCCGGGGCAGGGGCAGAGCCGGGGGCAGGGGCCCCCCAGGTCATCAGTGACCAGAATTCAGGCCCCTGGGCCGGTAGAAGTTGGACAGCCCTGAGCTAGCTGAACAATCAGAGTTATGGTCAAGATGACAAACGTTGTTAGTGAGGAAGAACACATTAGCGAGGGGAGGCTGCCGCAGTTTACTTTTGCCAGTTTCTATTGTGAACAGCAAGAGCACATCCTACCACACCAAGGAAATTGAGTACCCATTACCTTTGAAATCAGTTTGTAGTAACTGAAATAAATTGTGGATGGAAAAAGGAAAGTTGGAGAACAGAGATTTTGAAAAGCTGAAAAAGTAGGGAGAAAAAGGATTGACTGCAACTGTCCCTGCCAAAAGGAAATAGGTAAGAGTATATAAGTTAGGTTCTGGATTCCCCCCTAAAATCCTGTTCTTGTGGCACCACTGTTCCCTCCCATCTGTCAGTAACTCTGGAATAAGAGTATGACTTGTACACTAGGCCTGGTTGATCAAGAAAAAAATGGTTCAAAACTCGTTTCGGATGTAGGGGGCACTGGTGCTTTGATTCTGGTGGACTTTCGAGATTTTTTAAAAAAAATTCAGAATGTTTCCGAATTAATTTTGAAATTTCGGAATGGCATCAGTAATAACCAGGTTTGGAATGAACGGGTTTGAAAGCCCAGGTCTTTCCTCTGCTTCAGAAGGGGAGGGAAAGCCTGGGCTTCCAAACCTGGAAGGGAAGGCCAGGGAAGGGAAAACCCTTTCCAAAAATGGCGATTCCTTCTGAAAAATGGCAGCGGCGGCTTCGAATTTGGTAATTCACTTCCGGGTTGCTTAAAGCGGTTCAGAAACGGTTCAAAAGTAATTTAGAATTGAATTTAATACGAATTTGATCAAGATATGAAAAACCTAACCAGGCCTATTGTACACATGTGATAGAAAACAGAAAAACTTACAAACTTCAGAGTATTAAGTAACTTTGGAAATAATTATCCTCCTATTTGAAGCAATACTTGTCATCGGGTTGTGAGGGCACACTTAACATTTCATAAAGTCTTGTTTGGAAAGAATCAGCCTGCCTGGCAAGAATAGAGCAACCGAGAATTAATCATATATATATATATATATGTGGGGTCCCCCAGGGGGCCATTCTCTCCCCTCTGTTATTTAACATCTACATGCAGCTGCTTGCACAGCTGGTGCGGAGTTATGGGCTGGAGTGTCACCAGTACGCTGACGACACCCAGCTCATTCTGAGGATGGAGGGCAGGCCGGGTTCTGTCCCCGATAATTTCCAACACTGCCTCGAAGCCGTTACTGGATGGCTGCGAGCCAGTAGGTTGAGGGTGAATTCGGCGAAGACGGAGATCTTGTGGCTGGGTCGCCGGGTGATGTTAATGTCCAGCTTCCGAGCCTGGACGGTGCGGTGTTATGCCCATCGCCTTCCGTAAAGAGCCTGGGGGTCCACTTGGACTCCCAGCTGACCATGGAGGCCCAGGTCTCTGCGGTCAGCAAGATCGCTTTTTTTCATCTGCGACAGGCAAGGAGGCTGGCCCCCTATCTCTCCCGGAACGAGCTGGCGCGGTGATCCAAGCCACAGTCATCTCAAGGCTGGATTACTGCAACGCGCTCTACGTTGGCCTTCCTCTGTCGGTGACCCGGAAGCTCAGGCTAGTGCAGAACACTGCCGCCCGGCTCCTGTCTGGCACGCCAGCTGGCGCCCACATAACACCTGTTTTGCAGGATCTGCACTGGCTGCCAATTGAGCACCGGATCACCTTCAAAGTGTTGGTCCTCACCTTTAAGGCCTTACACGGCCTGGGGCCAGCGTATTTGAGTGACCGTCTCACCCCATATTGCCCTCCGAGATCACTTCGGTCTGAGGACTCCAATCTCCTGGAGATACCTTCAGCTAAACTCGCAAGGCTGACTGCTACCCGCCGGAGGGCGTTCTCTGTCATAGCACCTAAGCTGTGGAACGCCCTCCCGGCCGGAACTCGGGCTATGAAGGACTTGCTCCCGTTTAGACGGGCCTGTAAAACATACCTGTTTAAGCAGGCCTTTGGTGAGTAAGTCCTGCCCATGCCCCGCCATCTATTCGTTCTTCTGAGGATGATGTGCTGTTCATTTGTTTTAACTGTGTTATTAATTACTGTACTGCTGTTGTTTTTAATTGTTTTTAACTGCTTATTGCCTGTATTTTACTGTGCCCTTCGGCTCCTGTAAGCCGCCGCGAGCCTCAGGGAGTCGGCAGCATAGAAGCCCGAATAATAAATAAATATATATATATATATATATATTCTCTCTCCTCTTTCTCTTCTCTCTCTCTCTCTCTCTGCTTTTTAAAAGAATATATTCTCCAGTGTGTTTTAACCCAGTGTTTCCCAACCAGTGTGCCGTGGCACACTAGTGTGCCGTGTGCGATCATCAGGTGTGCCGTGGGAAATTGGAGCCTCCAATACCCTTTCTTCCCCCTCCTGCCGAACACTTTTTCTTCTCCACTCGGGCTCCCTTCTTCCCAGCCTCGCTCTGCACGCTTTGGTCACGCTGCCGCTT
>JARBWK010002254.1:0-15607 GCA_030556195.1 Anolis apletophallus
TTCCCCTCCCTTCCTTCCTGCTATCCTTCCTTTTTCCTTCCTTTCTTCTCCCCTCTTACCTTCCTTCCTTCACTCCATCCTTCTATCCTCTCCTTCCCCTCCCTTCCTTCCTGCTATCCTTCCTTTTTTCCTTCCTTTCTTCTCCTCTTTCCTTCCTTCCTTCACTCCATCCTTCTATCCTTTCCTTCTCCTCCCTTCCTTCCTGCTATCCTTCCTTTTCCTTCCTTTCTTCTCCCCTCTTTCCTTCCTTCCTTCACTCCATCCTTCTATCCTCTCCTTCCCCTCCCTTCCTTCCTCCTATCCCTCCTTTTCCTTCCTTTCTTCTCCCCTCTTTCCTTCCTTCCTTCATTCCATCCTTCTATCCTCTCCTTCCCCTCCCTTCCTTCCTCCTATCCTTCCTTTTCCTTCTTTTCTTCTCTCTTTCCTTCCTTCCTTCACTCCATCCTTCTATCCTTTCCTTCATTTCCCCTCCCCTCCTTCCTGCTATCCTTCCTTTTTCCTTCCTTTCTTCTCCCTTCCTTCCTTCCATCTGTTCTTCCTTCTATCCTTCTTTCCTTTCTTCTCCCCTCCTTACTTCCTTCCCTCCCTTCCTTCTTTCCTTTCCCTCCTTCCTGCCATTCCTCCCCTTTCTGTATCAGTCCTTGCTCCCATTGCCTCTTCTCCCTCCCTCCCTCCCTACCACCAGCATTCCGACATTCTAAACTGCCAGAAGGGTGTGGTGTGAGGATCATGGGAAGTTGTAGTCCAGTGGTTTTTGTATTTTTGGTCATGTTGTTTAATTTTTTGTTTTTTTTGGGGGGTGGTAAACATACCAAGTGGGGTTTTGTGTGTATGTGGGCTGATTTGGTGTCTCTGCCTTGGAAGGTTTCTCTGTCTGTGGCAGTCGTTCGATGACGGGTCCTCCTTTATATAATACTAGCTGTACCCGGCACGCGTTGCTGTGCCCTTTTTAGGAGATGCGAGAAAGTCCACTCATCCACGGTGTGCCCTCCTCTAAACTGCAGTTGGATGGAGTGTGGGTCATGGGGGGCATGGTGTGCCAAGTTGGGTCTTTATTGGTCTTGGTTCTGGGCCACAGTGGTCTGTGGGGAATGATGGGTTTTGAAGTACTACAAATCCCATTTTCCATGGTGGTACTTCAAGTCCCATCATGCATGGTCGGGGCTCTGTGTGCCAAGGTAGGTTACTGTAAATTCAGGCCATACACAATGTCCCATGAGCTGAGGCCTAGTCGGGAGAATCAAGTTAATGAAGTCTTACTGTCAATTCAGAGCGTAAATAGCTTCCCAGTAAGTGAGGGCTAGTTAGAGAAATCAAGTTAATGAAGCCTTACTGTCAATTTTGGGCGTGGTCTGTGATTTTTTGGGGTGTAAATTTTAGGTTGGAAGTGATTTGGGTGTTTGTGTTGGGGATTGGCTGAGGCCTTTTCCTTATTCTGTTTTGGCAGTTTATTAAGGATCGGAATTTTCATGTTGGCTGGCCAGTGCAGCAGTTATGCAAATCCGCCCTTATTGGCAGCCAATCATGTTGTTCAGAATGTAGAGGCTGGGTGAGTCTTTGGCTGCCCCGGAGGATGCTGGTGAATGTAGTTTTATTTTTACTCGTTGTTTTGGGGGCCTTTTAGGTTTTGGGGGGGAAAGTTTCTTTGCTACAAACGTACCTTGCTTGAGGCCTATTTCTGTTGGCAAGTATTGTGTTTCTGCGTTGTAAGTTTTCTTTGTTTGAGGTATACATCACATGACGTGAACCCATTTATATAATAGACTAGCTGTATCCGGCACGCGTTGCTGTGCCCTATTTAGGAGATGCGAGAAAGTCTGAGTATGTAAGGGTTGGAATTTTTGTTAGTTATGGTGTTGTTGGGGCCATGGCTGTGTCGTTGTGGCTGTGTCAGATGGAGTGTGGGTCATGGGGGGCATTGTGTGCCAAGTTTGGTCTTTATCGGTCTTGGTTCTGGGCCACAGTGGTCTGTGGGGAATGATGGGTTGTGAAGTAGTACAAATCCCATTATCCATGGAGGTACTTCAAGTCCCATAATCCATGGTCCACCCTCCTCCAAACTGTAGTAGCATGTAGCGTGGGTCATAGGGGCTCTGTGTGCCAAGGTTGGTTACTGTAAATTCAGGCCATACACAATGCCCCATGAGCTGAGGCCTAGTCAGGAACAGCAAGTTAATGAAGCCTTACTGTCAATTCAGGCCATATACAATGTGCAATGAGCTGAGACGTAGTCGGGAGAATCAAGTTAATGAAGCCTTACTGTCAATTCCGAGCGTAAACAGCATTCCATTAAGTGAGGCCTAGTCAGGGAAATTAAGTTAATGAAGCCTTACTGTCAATTTTGGGCGTGGTCTGTGATTTGTAGGGGTGTAAATTTTGTGCCTCAGCCCTTTGCCTTATCCTCCTCTGACAGTTTATTATGGGTCGGAATGTTCATGTTGGCTGGCCAGTACAGGGGTTATGCAAATCCGCCCTTATTGGCAGCCAATCATGTTGTCAGAATGTAGAGGCTGGGAGAGTCGTTGGCAGCCCCGGAGGATGCTGGGAAATGTAGTTTTTTAACTCGTTGTTTTGGGGGCCTTTTAGGTTTTGGGTGGGAAAGTTTCTTTGCTACAAACCTACCTTGTCTGAGGCCTATTTCTGTTGGCAAGTTTGGTGTCTCTGCGTTGTAAGGTTTCTCTGTTTGGGACGGTCTTTCCATGACTACTCTTCCTTTATATATATACTAGCTGTACCCGGCACGCGTTGCTGTGCCCTTTTTAGGAGATGCGAGAAAGTTCAATCATCCACGGTGTGTCCTCCTCTAAAATGCAGTTGGATGGAGTGTGGGTCATGGTGTGGCAAGTTGGGTCTTTATTGGTCTTGGTTCTGGGCCACAGTGGTCTGTGGGGAATGATGGGTTTTGAAGTACTACAAATCCCATTTTCCATGGTGGTACCTGAAGTCCCATCATGCATGGTCGGGGCTCTGTGTGCCAAGGTAGGTTACTGTAAATTCAGGCCATACACAATGTCCCATGAGCTGAGGCCTAGTTAGGAACAGCAAGTTAATGAAGCCTTACTGTCAATTAAGGCCATACACAATGTGCAATGAGCTGAGGCCTAGTCGGAGAATCAAGTTAATGAAGTCTTATTGTCAATTCAGAGCGTAAACAGCTTCCCAGTAACACACACACACTCCACTTGTCTCACTGCCAACAGAATTGAGGATGCGAGCCACAGGTGGGGGCTAAACGTCAGGAGGGCGTGCTGCTGGAACATGGCCAGTGACACTGAGACCCTATTTTGGGAAGCCATGGTCTCCGGGCTGAAAAGGCCCTTCCTCCCCTGGCATCCCATAACAGCCCCTCCCCTTCCTCAAAGTACCTTCTTTCTTCATTCCGGGCAGGGCGGAGGCGCCCTGCTTCCTTTCCGCTCCAGAAATGGGCTCAGGAGCCCTAGCATCCCTTTCCTCTGAAGAGGAAGCCTCATCCTGTTGGACTCCATCTCCCAGGATCCCTCCCGCCCTGCGGCAGCCGAGGCTTCGGGAGTTGGAGTCCAAAGAGTCCGAGTCCTGGAGGCCTCGTGTGGCGGGCAGAAGGCGCAGCTTCTGACCTCACTCCCGGGGAGGAGAGAGGGGTCCTCTTGAACTCTCTGGGCGGGAAGGAGAGGCAGAGCCAAGGGGAGGAGGAGGTGGGGGGAGAGAAAGGCGGGCTTCCTTGTGCCAGTGGGCTTCTTCAGAAGAGGCGATGAGAGCGATGAGGCAGCGGGCCAGGTCCCTGGCACTCCCGGAAGAGGCGATCGCAGGGAGAGGCAGCGCAGAGCAGGCGTCCTCGGCCGCATGGAGCCGGGTGGCGCGGGCGCTGCCTTGGGCTCCTGGCCCTCTCCTCCTCCGCTTCCAGGCCTGTCCCTAACCTCCGGAGGGCATTCAGGCGGGGAGGAGGTTCCGCTCTCCCAGAGGAGAGCAGGTGAATGCGCTGTGCTGGGGATCGGGCGGCGCGCGGGCGCCGCCGGATCCTCCTCCCATAGGTTTGAATGGGCAATTTTGGGGTGTCGCGTTTGGGGTCTGCGGAAGTTGTAAGGGGGGGGGGTTTGGGCCTTGTTGGTCCCTCATGGCCTGGTGAATCGTGTGTTGTGGGTTTTGTGGTTGTGGGGGTTATGGTGTGGCCGTGCATAATCGTCAACCCACGACCACGTCTCCTTTATATATATAGATATATATATATAGATAATAATAATAGGACACAAATATAATATTACTACAAAGTAAAGGGGAGATTCTCCCTTTGGAGGTGGAGGCCAGACATTACGACGACGACAACCGTATGCGAACCGGTGAGTCCCATTTAGAAGATGAAGGCAGGGTGTAAACATACATATAATAACGGAATTAGAATAAATAAAGGAGGAGATGATGATGATGGTGGTGATGATAGCCCGAGATGAGGATGAGGAAGTCTCTCTGTCCCTCCCTCCCTCCCTCCAGGCCTGTTTGCCTCGCTGGAAGTATTGCGTCAGCGACACGGACAACAACCTGGGCTTCGCGTTGGGTGCCATGTTTGTGAGGGCCACCTACGCCGAAGACAGCAAGGCTGCGGTGAGTCCCTAGGCCTCCTCCATCCTCCGGGGTGTGTGGGTGGGCCCTTACGGGGTGGGTGGATTTGGGGACAGCCACTCTACCCTCCCGGATCCCCCAAGAGGTCTTCCAGGGAGGGTGGATTGGGGCACAGCCACTCTACCTTCCCGGAGCTTGCCAAAGACAGCAAGGCCGTGGTGAGTCCCTTGGCCTCCTCTGTCCCCCAAGAGGGGTTCCAGGGTGGGTGGCTTCCGGGGACGGCCACTCTACCCTCCCGGATCCCCCAAGAGGGCTTCCAGGGTGGGGGGATTGGGGGACAGCCACTCTACCTTCCCAGAGCTTTCCAAAGACAGCAAGGCCATGGTGAGTCCCTCGGCCTCCTCCGTCCCCCAAGAGGGGGTTCCAGGGTGGGTGGCTTCCGGGGACGGCCACTCTACCCTCCCGGATCCCCCAAGAGGGCTTCCAGGGTGGGGGATTGGGGGACAGCCACTCTACCTTCCCAGAGCTTTCCAAAGACAGCAAGGCCATGGTGAGTCCCTCGGCCTCCTCCGTCCCCCAAGAGGGGGTTCCAGGGTGGGTGGCTTCCGGGACGGCCACTCTACCCTCCCGGATCCCCAAGAGGGCTTCCAGGGTGGGTGGATTGGGACACAGCCACTCTACCTTCCCGGAGCTTGCCAAAGACAGCAAGGCCGTGGTGAGTCCCTCGGCCTCCTCCATCCCCCAAGAGGGGGTTCCAGGGTGGGTGGCTTCCGGGGACGGCCACTCTACCCTCCCGGATCCCCCAAGAGGGCTTCCAGGGTGGGTGGATTGCGGGACAGCCACTCTACCTTCCCGGAGCTTGCCGAAGACAGCAAGGCCGCGGTGAGTCCCTTGTCGTTCTCCGTCCCCCAAGAGGGCTTCCAGGGTGGGTGGCTTCCGGGGACGGCCACTCTACCCTCCCGGAGCGGCCACTCTACCCCTGCCACGGGCTCTTTCCCTCGGCAGGTGGAGGAGATGATAGCGGAGATCAAGGGGGCCTTTGAGGAGAGCCTGGCCGGGCTGCGCTGGATGGACGCGGAGACGCGGCGCTCGGCCCGGGAGAAGGCCGAAGCCATCGCGGACCTCATCGGCTACCCCAAGTTCATCATGGACCCCAAGGAGCTGGACAAAGTCTTTGCCGAGGTGAGCTTGGGGGTCGAAACCCAGGAAGAAGAGGGGAAGGCGGGACGTCGGACCCCATTGGACCCCCAGATAATACTGGTGATGCCTTGCTTCCCGGCAGTACGAGGCGGCCCCCGACCTCTACTATGAGAACGTCATGCAGTTCCTGAACTTTTCGGCCCGACTGGCCGCCGCCCCGCTGCGGAAGCCCCCCAACCGCGACCAGTAAGTCCAGGGCGCGAAAGAGAGAGACCCCAAGCCACCCATGTTGGTTTGTTGGTTTGTTTCCCTTTTCTTGTTTGCGTGTTTGTTTACTTCCTGTCCTCTGCCGCCCCCTGGTGGCCGGTTCAGGCGCGGCAGGCAAATTCCTCCTTTGCCTTCCCGGTGGTTTTCTTTTTTTCAGGTGGAGCATGACCCCGCTGACGGTGAACGCCTACTACTCCCCGACGAAGAACGAGATCGTCTTCCCGGCCGGGATCCTGCAGAGCCCCTTCTACACCCGGAACTCGCCCAAGTGAGCGAGTCTAATCTGCCTATTTTACCTTCTTTTTCCTTTTCTACCCCTTCCTTCCTCTTCCTCTTCTTCCTTCTCTATTCTACTCCTTCTTCAATCTTCTCCCTTCATTCTCCTTTTTTCCTTCTTCCTTTCCTTTCTTCTCCTTCTCCTTTCTTTTCATTATTTCTCTTTTCTACGACTTTTCTCTTCTTCTCATTCCTTCTCTTTTCTCCTCCATCTCCTTCCTTCTTCTTCCTTCGCCTTTCTCTTTTCTACTCCTCCGTTCTCTTCCTCTCGTTCTTTCCCTTTCCTTCTTCTTCCTTCTCCTCTCTTCTCCTTCTCTTTTCTACTCCTTCTCCTTCAATCTCCTCCCTTCCTTCTCCTTTTTTCCTTCTTCCTTTCCTTTACATTTCCTTTCCTTTCATTCTTTCCCTTTCCTTCTTCCTTCTCCTCTCTTCTCCTTCTCTATTCTACTCCTCCTTCAATCTCCTCCCTTCCTTCTTCCTTTCCTTTACATCTCCTTTCCTTTCATTCTTTCCCTTTCCTACTTCTTCCTTCTCCTCTCTTCTCCTTCTCTTTTCTACTCCTTCTCCTTCAATCTCCTCCCTTCCTTCTCCTTTTTTCCTTCTTCCTTTCCTTTACATCTCCTTTTCTTTCATTCTTTCTCTTTTCTACTCCTCCTTTCTCTTCCTCTCATTCCTTACCTTTTCTCCTCCATCTCCGTCCTCCTTCTCTCTTCGCCTTTCTCTTTTCTACTCCTCCGTTCTCTTCCTCTCGTTCTTTCCCTTTCCTTCTTCCTTCTCCTCTCTTCTCCTTCTTTTCTACTCCTTCTCCTCCAATCTCCTCCCTCCCTTCTCCTTTTTCCTTCTTCCTTTCCTTTACATCTCCTTTCCTTTCATTCTTTCCCTTTCCTACTTCTTCGTTCTCCTCTCTTTTCCTTCTCTTTTCTACTCCTTCTCCTTCAATCTCCTCCCTCCCTTCTCCTTTTTTCCTTCTTCCTTTCCTTTACATCTCCTTTCCTTTCATTCTTTCTCTTTTCTACTCCTCCTTTCTCTTCCTCTCATTCCTTACCTTTTCTCCTCCATCTCCGTCCTCCTTCTTCCTTCACCTTTCTCTTTTCTGCGCCTCCTTTCTCTTCCTCTCATTCCTTCTCCTTTTTTCTCCTTCTTTCTCTTTTCTACTTCTTAATTTCTCTTCCTCTCCTTCTTTCTTCTCCTTCTTCCTCTTTCTTCTCCACCTTCGCTCTAATCAAGACAGAGGGGATCTTATCCATAGCGGGTTCTTCTTGGCGTTACCTCTCTCCATTATGAGAATGCCATGAGAATCGAACGCAAAACCAAGACATAGACATCGGTGCTTTGGTTTACGTGTCAATACACCACTAGTAAAAGGGAGTTTTGTTGTTCTTCTTTTGTATTTTCCAGGGCCCTGAACTTTGGTGGCATCGGCGTGGTGGTGGGCCACGAACTGACCCACGCCTTTGACGATCAAGGTGAGGTTCACCGAGGAATTACGAGCGATGAAGCGGGAGAAGAGATGGCTAGAGGGCGTGTGGCGGGAACTCCGCGGCGAAGCGACAAGATCAACCTATAAGCTATTTAAAGAAGCTTATGAGGATGCTATCAAGGAGGCCAAAAAAATTATACTATGCCTCCCTGATAGAGTCTGCTAGCTCACGCCCAGCTAAATTGTTTAATATCATTCGGTCTTTGACGACGGTCTCTACTGTCCCAAATGGAAACTATTCGGCCCCGTCAGCTGAGGCTTTCCAGAGCTTTTTTGGAGAAAAGATCTCGCTGCTCCGCTGGGACCTCCCGGTCACCGTTGATACAGTGAGTGAACCCGAGACTCCGTGGCCACTCGATGGGCCCACTCTCGTCCGGTTCCGTCAACTGGACGTAGAGGCTATCGATGGGATCATGACTGAGCTAGACAAACCACCTGCTCTCTCGACCCGTGCCCTTCCTGGCTAGTTAAATCTTGCTGGGAAGGGTCACGTGGCCCTCTGTTGAGGATAGTTAACCGCTCCCTTGAGCAAGGAGTGTTTCCAGAGGGATTGAAAGAGGCGATGGTGAGGCCGCTACTGAAAAAAACCAGAGTTCGACCGTTCGGTTCCCTCCAGTTACTGCCCAGTGTCGAACTTATTGTTCCTGGGTAAGGTGATTGAGAGGGCAGTAGCGGGCCAACTTCAGCAGTTCATAAATGACACAACCGGACTAGATCCCTACCAGTCCGGCTTCCGTACTGGGCATGGGACAGAGACGGTGCTGGTCTGCTGCTCCGCTGCCAACTGGACCAAGGGGGATCAGCGCTGCTCGTGTTATTGGATCTCACGGCAGCTTTTGATACAGTAGACCAGTGTTTCCCAACCAGTGTGCCGGGGCACACTAGTGTGCCGTGAGCGATCATCAGGTGTGCCGTGGGAAATTGGAACCTCCAGGAGGGGAGGGGGGAGAGTCTAGTGTGTTGAAGTATAAAAACCCTAAGAAACGTACCTCGATAAAGGCACAAAATTACAAACAACCCCCCTCCCCACCCGTTGTCTACTTGGTCTCTCCCTCTCCATGCATTGGGAAGGCCCGCCTCCCTTTCCCCAAGTAGAGACCTCCTCTTGCCTCCTGGGGGTTCTGTGTGGGAAGTTTGGCCCAGTTCTATCATTGGTGGGGTTCAGAATGCTCTTTGATTGTAGGGGAACTATAAATCCCAGCAACTACAACTCCCAAATGTCAAGTTCTATTTCCCTTGAACTCCATCTGCGTTCATATTTGGGCCTATTGAGTATTCAAGCTAAGTTTGGTCCTGATCCAACATTGTTTGAGTCCACAGTGCTCTCTGGATATAGGTGAACTACAACTCCAAAACCCAAGGTCAATGCCCACCAAACTCTTATAGCATTTTTTTTTGGTTATGGGAGTTGTGTGTGGGAAGTTTGTGTCTTTCTGCCATTCCTGCCAGGATATCTATGTTGTGTTCATCGAAACAGGCCCAGATTTCACACTGAGTGTATAAATACATTCAAAAACATATTAACTATATGTATTACTGTGTTAGAGTGTCGTTTTGTGCCCCAGGATTTTGCAAATGTAAAAAGTGTGCCGCGGCTAAAAAAAAGGTTGGGAAACACTGCAGTAGACCACGCATTGTTAACCCACCGCCTAGCCGTGACGGGTCAGGGGGACTGCCCTGAAATGGGTGTCCTCTTTTCTCCTCAACCAGGGACAGCGAGTGAAGAGGGGAAGTATGGTTTCCGAGAGGCTCCCCTTAAGTTGTGGGGTGCCCCAGGGGGGCCATTCTCTCCCCTTTATTGTTTAACATCTACATGCGGCCCTTTGCAAAGTTGGTGCGGAGTTTTGGTCTGGAGTGTCATCAGCACGTTGGTGACACCCAGCTGGTACTGAGGATGGACGGCCAGCCGGACTTGGTACCCGATTGTTTCCAACAATGCCTTGAAGCTGTGACTGGTTGGCTACGAACCAGCCGGTTGAGGGCGAACCCGTCGAAAACGGAGATCCTTTGGCTGGGGCATCCGGGTGGGTGTGAGCTGCGGCTTGCCTACTCTGGACGGCGAGGCTGTACGCCTGTTGCCTTTAGTAAAGAGCCTGGACCCGCTGCTGACAATGGAGGCTCAAGTCTCTGCCGTCAGCAGATCCGCTTTCTACCATCTGTAGCAGGCTAGGCGGCTGGCTCCCTATCTCTCCGGAAATGACCTAGCCACGGTAATCCAGGCGACGGTCATCTCGAGGCTAGACTACTGTAACGCCCTTTACATTGGTCTTCCTTTGTCGGTCATCCGGAAGCTCAAACTGGTGCAGAACCCTGCTGCGAGACTCTTGGCCAGAGTGCCGTCCAGGGCGCACATCACTCCAACCCTGCAGCGACTGCACTGGTTGCCAATTGAGCACCGGATCATCTTCAAAGTGTTGGTCTTGACCTTTAAGGCCTTGCATGGTCTGGGGCCGGTGTACTTGAGGGACCGTCTACTCCAGGGGTGGGCATCGTGCAGCCCGCGGGCCGCGTCCGGCCCCCCGGCGATGCCATCCGGCCCGTGGAGCCGTGGGCAGCGTGGCTTCCCTGGCGAAGAGAGGGAGCCATGTGTGGCGCAGCTGTGTTTCTCTTCTTAATTTAGAAGAAAAACATCCGCGCTGACCATGCCTCCCTCTCTTCGCCAGGGAAGCTGCGCCGCGCACGCATGGCAGCAGCGCTCTTTCGCAAGGCTGCCGGATGCGTGGTCGGCGTGGCTTCCTGGCAAAGAGAGGGAGGCGTGGTCAGCGCCGCTGTGTTTATCTCTTTAATTTAAGAAGATAAACACAGCCGCGCGTGCAAGGCTCCCTCTCTTCGCCAGGGAAGCCGCGATGACCACGCCTCCCTCTCTTCGGCGAGGCAGCTGGAGGCGTGGTCAGTGCGGCTTCCTGGCGAAAAGAGGGAGCCTTGCGCGGCGCGGCTGTGTTTACCTTCTTAAATTATAGAGATAAACACAGCCGCGCCGACCACGCCTCCCTCTCTTCGCCCAGGAAGCCGCGGGCAAGAAAAAAGGGGAAGAGTAGGGGTAAAGGTAAGTTGGGTTTCTGGATGGCGTGTGTGGTTTACTAGGCATGCCCCCTGCATGCCTAGTAAACACAAGTGGACTAAAATGCCAAACAAAGCATGTATTTGAACTGGTGGGTTGGCAGAAGCTGGGGCTAACAGTGGGAGCTCCCCCCACTCCCCAGATTTGAACTGGCAATCTTTCAATGTCTATATTGTTAAGCACTGCTTTATGCATGGATGCACTGTGGAAGATATCATGTTTAATTAATTAAATATATTATAATGTCTATATATATACACTATAATATAATAATTATATTAATACTAATAATATATTATTATTTCTTGATATATTAATATGTAGATATTAATGATGTGTAATATATAGTAAATATAGTAAACTAGCTGTACCCGGCACGCCTTGCTGTGCCCTATTTAGGAGATGCGAGATGTAAGGGTTGGAAATGATGTTACTTACGGTCTTGGTGGGGTCATGTAGGCATGAATTGCGCACTTTCTATGTGTGCTCCAAATGATGTCACCTGGAAGCATGAGTTGTATTGTCTTCTATAGCGGAGGAAGTGTTTTGATTCTGGAGTGTGTCCACTCAGCAAAGTCTGTAGTGGTTGTGGAGGAGTGGCAAGTGGTGGTAGAGAGACTTTACCGGCTAGGCAGCACATTCCCGGTGTTTCTGATGGGTATTTCAGGGCTTTGCAGTGTGTGCAGATGTGCGTGAGGGTGCCAATGTCGGCCTCTGGCGCCATGCTGTAGTCTTCTGCAGCGTTGTATCTGAAGGCTAGGCGGTGGAATTGGTTGTGGTGTTTTTGAAGTGTGTTTTCTGTGTTGCGACGTCGTGTTTCTGCGCTCCTAGCGCGCTGCTGTTGTGTTGCATTTCTGCGTCTTTGTTGTTCCTGGCTGCGCGCTTCTTCTTGTCGTGCAGTTCTTTGCATTTGGTTCTCAGCTGTGCGTCGTGCAGTGACCTGTTGTCTGTGTCTCTGCTGCGCAGTGTGTTTCTGTTCTGGCGTTTGTTCTGCCCTTTTTTGTTTGATGTATGTAGCGCTGTGAGTGTGTTCGTCCGATGCTGTTATTTTTATAAGGGATGGCTTGTCTTTTGGGTCAGTTTATGTCTGTGTGGAAGGAAGGAATGGTTTTAGTTTGTGGTGTTTGTAGGTGTTGTGTGTACGGGGTCCCGTAAGGTTGGTGGGATGGGTTGTGATTGGAAGTTGTGTTGTGTTGTGTGGGTATGAATTTGCTGGAGAATTGCTCCCTCAGAGTTTGGTTTTGGCAGTTTAACCCTCAAACACCAACTGAAATCTCTCAGCATTCTATCCTAGCCTTGGATGGCTCTTGCCAGCGTTGCTATGGTTACAGCAGTTATGCAAATCCGCCCTTATTGGCAGCCAATCATGTTGTTCAGAATGTAGAGGCTGGGTGAGTCGTTGGCTGCCCGGAGGATACTGGGAAATGTAGTTTTTATTTTCTCGTTGTTTTGGGGGCCTTTTAGGTTTTGGGGGAAAGTTTCTTTGCTACAAACGTACCTTGCTTGAGGCCTATTTCTGTTGGCAAGTATTGTTTTTCTGCGTTGTATGGTTTCTTTGTTTGAGGTATACGTCACATGACGTGAACCCATTTATATAATAGATATAGTAAATAAATAAATAATTAAATGGGTGCTCTTGTGCGGCCCCTTGGAAAAAATAATTGCACGCCCCTGGTCTACTTCCATATGTTCCCCAGAGATCTCTTCGCTCTGAGGACCTCAACCTTTTGCCGATTCTATCCTTGCAAACCATTCCTTTGTCATCAACTAGACAGAGAGCCTTCTCTGTGGCAGCACCACGCTTGTGGAACAGTCTACCTCTTGAAGTACGAGCAGTCAGCGAGCTGCCGGCTTTCCGGAAAGCTTGCAAGACGGCATTGTTCCGGCAAGCATTTAGCCTTTAGCCACTCTTGGTTATTGCAGGATATGTTGAAACTATTTTATATGCTTCTTGTTGTAGTTCGAAATGCTGTAAACTGTTCTGAGCCAATTGGAAAGGACGGTATACAAATCGAAATAATAAATAAATAAAATAAATAAATAATAGTGATGATAATGCATTCTATTTGTACGACAAAGTCAAAACATACCAACATATACAGGAAAATACATATATCAAAACACACACATAGACACATATATAAACATACACCAAACATAGAGTATGATGATGGTGATGGTGATGAAAGCGACCCCAACACCGCTGCCCCCAATCCAACCCCATTCTGCCAGGCAGGAAGACACAATCCGATCCCTCCTGACAGATGGTCATCCAAGCCAGTGTTTCCTAACCTGGGAGCAGCTGCTGGGAGTGCCGAAGATGGCGGCGGACCCATGCCGCGCCATGCCCCGCCCCTCCCCCCGGCTTCCGCTCTCCCACAGCTTCCCCAGCCTTGAGGGGGCAGTGCCAAGCCAGCAGTGGCAGAGACAATGCTGGCTTAGCACTGTCCCCTCAGGCTGAGAAGCTGTGGAGAGCTGAAGCTTCAGGGGGCAGAGCCAGGCCACGCAATGCCCCGCCCCTTCCCCCGGCTTCAGCTCTCCCACAGCTTCTCCAGCCTTGAGGGGGCAGTGCCAAGCCAGCGGTGGCAGAGGCAGCACAATGATGGCTTGGCACTGTCCCTTCAAGGCTGGAGAAGCTGTGGGAGCGCTGAAGCTGGGGGGAGGGGCGGAGCCAGGCTGCACCATGCCCCACCCCCTTCTCCGGCTTCAGCTCTCCACAGCTTCTCCCAGCCTTGAGGGGCAGTGCCAAGCCAGCGGTGGCAGAGACAGCACAATGCTGGCTTAGCACTGTCCCTTCAAGGCTGGAGAAGCTGTGGGAGCGCTGAAGCTGGGGGAGGGCGGAGCCAGGCTGCACCATGCCCCACCCCCTCCTCCGGCTTCAGCTCTCCCACAGCTTCTCCAGCCGTGAGGGGGCAGTGCCAAGCCAGCGGTGGCAGAGGCAGCACAATGATGGCGTGGCACTGTCCCTTCAAGGCTGGAGAAGCTGTGGGAGCGCTGAAGCTGGGGGGAGGGGCGGAGCCAGGCTGCACCATGCCCCACCCCCTCCTCCGGCTTCAGCTCTCCCACAGCTTCTCCAGCCTTGAGGGGGCAGTGCCAAGCCAGCGGTGGCAGAGGCAGCACAATGATGGCTTGGCACTGTCCCTTCAAGGCTGGAGAAGCTGTGGGAGCGCTGAAGCTGGGGAGGGGCGGGCCAGGCTGCACCATGCCCCACCCCTCCTCGGCTTCAGCTCTCCCACAGCTTCTCCAGCCTTGAGGGGCAGTGCCAAGCCAGCGGTGGCAGAGGCAGCACAATGATGGCTTGGCACTGTCCCTTCAAGGCTGGAAGCTGTGGGAGCGCTGAAGCTGGGGGAGGGCGGGCCAGGCTGCACCATGCCCCCACCCCTCCTCCGGCTTCAGCTCTCCCACAGCTTCTCAGCCTTGAGGGCAGTGCCAAGCCAGCGGTGGCAGAGACAGCACAATGATGGCTTGGCACTGTCCCTTCAAGGCTGGAGAAGCTGTGGGAGCGCTAAGCTGGGGGAGAGGCGGAGCCAGGCTGCCATGCCCCACCCCTCCTCCGGCTTCAGCTCTCCCACAGCTTCTCCAGCCTTGAGGGCAGTGCCAAAGCCAGCGGTGCAGAGGCAGCACAATGATGGCTTGGCACTGTCCCCTCAAGGCTGGAGAAGCTGTGGGAGCGCTGAAGCTGGGGGGAGGGGCGGAGCCAGGCTGCACCATGCCCCACCCCCTCCTCCGGCTTCAGCTCTCCCAGAGCTTCTCCAGCCTTGAGGGGGCAGTGCCAAGCCAGCGGTGGCAGAGACAGCACAATGCTGGCCTGGCACTGTCCCCTCAAGGCTGGAGAAGCTGTGGGAGAGCTGAAGCTGGGGGGAGGGGGCGGAGCCAGGCTGCACCATGCCCCTCCCCCTCCCCCGGCTTCAGCTCTCCCACAGCTTCTCCAGCTTTGAGGGGGCAGTGCCAAGCCTGCGGTGGCAGAGACAGCCCAATGCTGGCTTGGCACTATCCCCTCAAGGCTGGAGAAGCTGTGGGAGCGAGGAGACTGGGGGAGGGGCAGGCTGCACATCCGCCCCTCCCTCGGCTTCAGCTCTCCCACAGCTTCTCCAGCCTTGAGGGGATAGTTTGAGCGAGGGGCAGGAGTCATGGCCCCCGTCCCCGGCGCCGCTCTCCGTCATAACTCCCGCCCTTCGCTCACTGAGGCCGCGCGGAGGAGGAGCAGCATCATGAGCGGTGGATGGGCTTCAGTGGGTGGGGCTCCTCCTCCGCGCGACTTCAGCAAGCGAGGGGCGAGAGTCATGGCGGATTGGAGGCTGGCTGGGGAAACGGTCGAAGGAGGCGGTGCCCCGGCCCCTTCCTTTTCTTCGCCGCTGCCGCCCGGCCCTTCCTCCTCCTCCCCCAAGCAGCAGGAGTTCGGCAGGAGGGGGGGGGGGAAGGAAGGGGGCAGGGAGCTTTTCTCGCGGCACAGCAGGAGGTTCGTCACGGCACACTACTGTGCCGCGCGTCACAGCGGTTGGGAAACACTTGACATAGAGTATGATTATGATGATGGTGATGAAAGCGACCCCAACACCGCTGCCCCCAATCCAACCCCATTCTGCCAGGCAGGAAGACACAATCCGATCCCTCCTGACAGGTGGTCATCCAAGCTGTGCTTACTAATGGTGATGATGGGGCACTGCCTCCTTCCGTCCTTGTTCGCTTTGCAGGCCGGGAGTATGACAAGGAGGGCAACCTGCGTCCCTGGTGGAAGAACTCCTCGGCGGAAGCCTTCAAGCACCAGGCGGAGTGCATGGTGGCGCAGTACGGCAACTATAGATCAACGGGGAGGCCGTCAACGGGAAGCACACCTCGGGAGAACATCG
>JARBWK010002255.1:0-15599 GCA_030556195.1 Anolis apletophallus
TTTAGAGAAGGGGTTTATTCAAAGGTCGGAGTCTCCTATTGCAGCCCCTTTTTGGTTCCCGGGAAAAAAAGGGGAGGGGAGGCTGCAATTGCATCGAATGGGGGGTTGAACGCTATTAGCACTACAATTGTTACCCCTTGCCCCTTGTTTAAAAGGACTTTTTGGGGCCAGCTGGGGGCGGTAGATTTTTCACCAAATTAATTTGATAGATGCGTTCCATATGGGGTGGTAAAAAAAAGGACAATGGAAAATGTTTTCTTTGCCCTTCGGGCTGAAACCAATGGGACCGTGATGCCATTGGGGTTTGGCCGAGCTCCAGGTATTTTCATGAAACTTATAAATGGGGTGCCCCCCCTTTATAGGGGGGTTTTTGTGTATTTGGATGATATAGTGATTGTGACGCGTACTAGAGAAGAGATGTTAGTTGGTTCGAGAGGTGTTAGAAAGTTTAAAGGGCGGGCCCAGTTTGTATGTGAATTTTAAAGTGTGATTTTGGGGAAAGAGTCGGGATTGATTTTGGGGTTTTGGATTAGTGAGAATGGAGTGGCCATGGATCCGGCAAAAGTGGAGGATGTGTTTGAGCTGGGAGGCCCGAAAAACCCGGGAGGAAATTTGGGTGTTTTTGGGGACGGGGAAAAATTTTTTTATCGTCCCTTTTTATACCTGGGTTCTCAGCTATAACCCCCCACTTACGGAGTTTTTTAAAAGGGACTGGGGGGAAAGGGGGGAGTAAAAGGAAGCCCAAAATCCCCGGGGGAAATTTGGGGGCCCAAGGGGAATGTCAAAAAGCCTTAAGGGTTAAAGGGGTTTTTACCCAAGGCCCCTCTACTAGTGCATCCAGATTTTAAAAAACCCTTTGTGGAAATAAATTTAAAAACCCCTTCGGGGCATATGGGGGGGCCTTTTTAAAAGGGGATGAAAGGGAAATTTGGGGGACCGGGAATATTTCTAAAAGGAAGTTTGGGGGCGGGAAAAGGGGAAAGGGGCCCCCTTTTGGGGAAAAAAGAGGCTTTTGCGTGAGGTGTTTTGGAAATTTTGGGCCACCCCCCCTGAGGGCCCCCTTTTTTTGGGTTAAATTTTGGGATCCCCAGAACCTCCAGTTTTTGGGAAAAACCCCCCGGGGTTTTTCCCCAAAAATTGGTGAGATGGGTCAGAAATTTCCCTTCCCCTTTAATTTTTCATTGCAGCACAAAAGGGGGAAAGTGAGAATGGTGGCAGATGCATTGTCCCGGGTATCCTGAGGGGGGAAAATTGTTTGGGAAAAAGGAGGAAACCCAAAAAGAGCATTGGGGATTAGGTGCAGACAAGGTCTCAGGAAAAGAGGAAGGGAAAAAAAAGGGGGGAGGGTAGATGAGTGGTGTTTGGAGTTACAGAAGGGTTAAGGGGTGATGCGGGGGGGGGTCATGGGGTGAATGAAAAGATGTTGAATGGTTTAGGGGGTTATGGGGAATAAGGTGTATTTTCCCCAGGTGTGCAAGGAAGGTTTTGCAGTTTAATCACGATCATAAGTCTGCTGGTCAGGGAGTGACAAAAACCCCCGGGGGCTATAAAGAAACGGTATTGGGGGCCAGGTATGAGAGCAAAGGTGAAGGAGATGTGGAGCATTGTAAGGGATTGTGCTGGGAAAAAAGGACCCCGTTGTTAGCCCTCGAGGGTTGTTTAAAGTGGTGGCCTCCCCGGGGCGGCCGTGAAGTTTCAGTAGGGTTTTTTGTGGGGAGTTGCCACCCAGTCGGGGTACAGATATTTTGGACGGGTTTTTTTTCAAACAGGCCCATTTTGTCCCTTTGAAAGGGTTACCATGGGCAGAGAGGTTGGCGGGTTTTGGGTGCAGATTTTATGGGTTGAAAGGGTGCCCGAACAGGCTCGCGACGAGGGGTTCAGTTTCCCTGCCCGGTTTTGGGAGGGGTTTTTTAGAGGTGTTGGGGCTCAAAGGAAACCCCACCGTTTATCATCCTTGCTGCAATGGGGGCGGGGAAAGACCCAAAAATAAAGGGAGGATATCCGGATATTTAGTTAAAAAGGGGAAATAACTGGGTCAGACTTGTTCCCTTTTGCTGAAATGGCATATAATAGTTTCCCCGGGGATTCTTCCAAAGGGAAAATCCCCTTTAAAAAGTTTTCGGGCCCGGATGTGGGTCCTTTTCCCCAAATTTTTGAGTTTGGGGGGGAGGAGAAGAGGAGGGAGGTGGAAAGGGGGCAAATTTAGGGGAAATAACCGGCTTTGGGGGGAAGGGAACGGGCGAAAAGGCCCGGGGATGGAGAGCGGGAAGGGGGGAGTTGTAGAGGGTGATCTGGTATGGTTATCCACACAGAATTTTGGGGTCCCTTTTAAGCCCCAAGTATATTGGGCCTTTTAGAGTGGAAAAGGAGCCAATAAAAACCCCTTTACCCCCTTTGCCAAAAAGTTTGGCAAGGTTCAAACCCCCCCCTTCCACTGTAGTTTTTTAAAAACATATTGGGGGGCCCCCTTTCCCCCCAAAGACTGAATGGTGTTTTGTTTCTACAGGGGAGGACGGGGAAAAGGACGTTGGGGCAGATCCGGGGAAACGGGGCCGGAAGAAGTTTGGGGTTTCCCGCCTGCCAAGAGGTTTAATCCTTTTTCCCAGTTCTCGGGGCCTTTCCCAGTTACTGAAGGACATGCTGAAAGTCTGGGGGTGATGTTTCCAGGGGCCCTTAGGGGAAGTGAGGTAACCTCTTCTGGGCTTGGGCATTGGGCAATGAACTATTAATGCTGACTCAGAGACTAATAGGTCACATCCCCTTTTTACTATGGGGGCTTGGGATTCACCCGGGTATGGGCAAACCCTTTTCCTATTACGGGCAAAGGGGGGGGGGTTTGGGTATAAAAGGTGCTGGGGGGGCGGGCGGGGAGCTTACAAGTGTTGTACTGCACAAAAAAAGTTGGACCGTGTTTTATTTTACTTTATCCTTACCGGGGGTTGGGGGCCCCCTTTTCAATATATAAGGAAAAAACTGTCCTTTTTTGACTCCCCTTCCCCTTAGTCTTTAACAACTCAAGTAGTGGGAGAGTTATAGCTGAGAACCCAGGTATAAAGGTACGGTAAAATTTGCCAGTCCCAAGAATGCCTGCAATTGCCTCCTGGTTTGCGGGCCTCAACAACACATCCTCTACTTTGGCAGTTCCATGGCCACTCCCTTCTCACTAATCCGATACCCTAAAAATCAATCAGCTCTTCCCAAACTCACACTTACTTAACTTCACATACAAACTAGCTGTCTTAAATCTCTCTAACACCTCTCGAATAACTGAACATACTCTTCTCTGATGCAGCGTCTAATCACTATATCATCAGAAATACACAGCTCCCTATATAGGGGTGTAGCACCTCATTTATAAGCTGCATGAAAATACCTGGAGCTCAGGCCCAAAGCAGATGGCATCACGGTCCAGTCGTACAGCCCGAAGGGCAAAGAGAAAGCATGATCTTCCATTGATCACTTTTTTCACCCGCACCATATGGAGCATCTATCAAGTCAATTTGGTGAAAAATCTAACCCCTAGCTGGCCCAATAAGTCCCTTAATCAAGGGCAAGGGATAACAATTCGTAGTGCTAATAGCGTTCCAACCCCGATAATCAATGCATAATTGCAACCTCCCATCAGTTTCTCCCGAAACAAAACTGGTGCTGCAATAGGAGACTCAGACCTTTGAATAAACCCCTTCTCCTAAATACCCATCAAACTGCTCCTCAGAGCCACCTTCTCCTGCACAGTCATGGCATATATTTTTCGGTTGGGCATGATAGCCCCTCTTTACAACCTCTATACTACACTGTGCATTTCCCAAGAAAGGGGAGAAGACTTTGGGCCAATATAGGGTTAACATCTGCATAATCCCAATATTCCACAGGCACCTATTACCTCGTCAGAACCCCTTTCCCACATTAGGCTCACATTGCCTTCCCAGACTTCCAATCAATTTTGGGATTGACTTGCTCTAGCCAAGGCAGTCCTAATACCTCATGTCCGCTAATGGGGACCACTACAAAATCAATACCCCCTCCCAGGTCACCCAAACACTTTTAAATCTTTAGTGCCCAAAGAAAGCTGGCCCACCCTTAATAGATGACCAAAAATTAACTGAGTAAAAAGTAACAGATGTATCCAAAGTTTTCATGCCCCCAAATCATCCTACTAACAGGGACATGATATTCTCCGGAACACCCACAGTCAACCAATGCTTTCTCAATAATTTCCTTCCCTTTAAATAAACCCAGGGTGCATTGTACACTTGGGGACTCACTAACACTTTTGAATCAGTGTGTCCACAAAGCCTTCTTAGATGCTACTTTAGATGGATCCGAGCGGATAGGATCCTGCATCGACTTCTGCCGGCCTGGGGCCATAAATAGCCCGGCTTCAGGAACAGATGAAACAAGGCCTGCGTCCATCACTGGTTTCTTCATAGCACTGGCTCTGCTATCACCGCCGCCACGACCAGGCTCTCCTCGGAATCGGCCACCAGCAAACAGCGTCCGACACCCTGGATCTCGTCGAGCTGGAACCGTCGTCTCACTGCGCAATTCAAGATCCCTCCCATGCGACCAACTGGATCAACCATCCAACGTCACCTGGATCTCGCGATGCAGGCACCACTCTAAAATCTCCTTCCATGAGCCATCTTTAAATAGTTCAAGCAATGTTGCCTGGGACCATTCTGCAGCTTTTCCGGTAATCCCATAAATTCTCTGCATATTCAGTGACGAGAAGGGATCCCTGGGATAGACTTCGCAGCGCTTCTTTCGCTTTTATCCTCTCTAGAGGATCACAGAAGCGGTTTCTAATAGCTTGCAGAAGGCTCGGACCGATGTTAAACATGGATCTCTCCGGTCATGGCACTGCACGCTACCATTCAGCAGCCCTTCCTTTAAACACTCCTCAATGGCTCAAACTCTGCTACCATCGCTGGAGTAAAGATGACCCGTAGTCCTCCATATGATCTCCTGCGGCGATAAAGAGAAAGCCACCTTGCAAGCTTCCCTTCAAATTCCACCCTCAGGGTTCTTTCTTCAATCATCCTCCAAACTCTTGAGATTGCACTCTCCTCCCCTGAGGGCCTCCAGCCTTGAGACTCCCCTTCCCATCCCTGCCTGACTGCAGGGCGGCTCACGGGACCGGTTCACCTCCTCTGACGCCAGATGACCACCATCCGCCCACACTCCCATGGGAGATCTCGGGACGATCCAGCTGCTGACCAGTTCGCCATCCATCCACGAATAAAAAGTAGAGTCTCCTCCTCCCGGGGCACTCACGCGAATCCCTTGTGGCTCTCTCCTGGGGCATAGCCTGGGACATCCCTTCTCATGGTATGTCCATCGCATCATTCTACACCTCATCACCGCCAATTCCGATAGCGGTTCAGGTTCATGGTCTCACTACCACACTCCGCCAGGTCCACCTGAGCTGGCCCTTCTTTCCTTTGGCTTCTCTGGTTCCTCCGGCCATCCGGTTCCCGCCTGAATGGGGCCTCGTTGCCTCATTCCTCTCAAAACGCTCACCTGAGCGTCCCACAATCCCTCCACTTCTCAGGCTCGTCCATCTGGGCTGATGCACCACGCCGTCACTTCCCTGGACTCTTCCGGGAACCCCACTTGGTCAATGGTAGTCCACTCCCAATCCATGGTTCCCGGACCTCTTCAGGAGCAATATTCCACATATCGATATACTCTTCTTCCTTCCAAGCCAACCTCTCCATTGCTGGGAAAGTTGAATGGGGCTTTAGCTTCTGTAATAGCGCTCAGCGGTAAGGATCATAGCGTAGATAGAAGCCTGCGGTCCAACACGATTTTATTGCAGGTCACAACACTTGTAAAGCTAAAGCACCGTCCACGCCACCCAAACACACCTTTTATGCCCAAACCCCACTCCCTTGCCCATGCAATGTCAGGCAGGGGTTGCACCATATCCGGGTGAATCAGCAATCCCATAGTCCAAGGATGTGACCTCATTGAAGATCTCTGAGTCGCGTATGGATGTTGTCCAATGTCCAATGAAGTCCAGAAGAGGTTACCTCGCTTCCTGGGCCTCCCCGGGGGCCCATCCCCCCTTTATTCCTCCGCACTTCCCCTTCCCCCCCTCCCCGGGGCTCCCCCCCCCCCACTTTCCCGGCCCCCCTTTCCGGCCCCCTTGGGGGCCTCCCCCGTTTGGCCTCTTTCCCCCCCAAAACCCCGGGCCCCCTCCTTTCCCCCTTTGGGATAAACCCCCCCCCTTTGGGCCCCCCGGGGGCCCCTTTTTCAAATTTCCCCAATCCGGCACCCGGGGAAAAATTTTTCCCACCCAAACCCCTTTTCCCAAAACCCCTCCCTTCGAATTTTTTTGCCCCTTCCCCGGGGGGGGGTTGGGGTGTCCCAATTTTGGTACAAATGAAACAAAGCCGTAAAAACCCCTTTAGCCCAAACCCCCCCCCTTCCCAAAAACCCAATTCCCCCTTTGGCAAAAAAGGGGTTTTTTAAAAAAATTTTTAAAACCCAGGGTTTCCAATTTCTATGAAATTTTTTTTTTCCCCCCCAAAATTTCCCCCCCCAATTGAAACCCCCCTACTGGGGGTTTTAAAATGGGGCAAGGCCCCCCAAAAAGGGGAAGGTAAACCAACCTTTGGGGGGGAAACCCCAAACCCAGGGTTTCCCTTCCCCCCCAAATTGGGCATTCCCATTTCCTTTTTCCCGGGTTTGGGGGTTTTTTTTCCCGCCCCGCCCAAAAAAATTTTTTTAAACCCAAAAAAAAAAAATTGGGAAAATAAAACCCCCAAAAATTTTAAAATTACCCCCAAATTTTTTGGAAAAAATTGGGAAAAAAATATTAAAAAAAACCTTTAGAAAAAATTTTTTTTTTATTTAAAGAATTTGTGGTTTCCCCTTTTAAATGGAAAAAAAATTGAATTTTCCCCCGAAAACCCCTTTTCGGGGGGGAAAAAAAAAAAACATTTCCCAAAAACCTTTTTTAAAAAGAAAAAAATTTAAACCCCCCCTTTTTTCTGTTTTTTAAAATTTTATTTCCAAATTTCCCAAAAAAAAACTTTTCCCTTAAAATTTTTTTTTGGGATTTTTTTTTGAAAATTTTTTGCCCCCAAAAGGGTTTTTCCCTTTTGGGGTTTTTTCTATTTAAAAGGGTTTAAAATTTACCCCAAAAAAAAGGGTTTTTTCCCTTTTTTTTCCCCCTTTTTAAACCAAAAAACCTCCCCAAAAAAAAAATTTTTAGAAGGTTTTTTAAAAATTCCCGGCCACCTTAAATTTTTTTTTTCCTGCAAACCGGGAGGGCAAATTTTTAAAAAAAAGGGGGGCCCAAAAATTTTGTTTAATTTTTAAAAAAACCCCGACAGTTTCCCAAAAGGGGGGAAAAACCAAAAGGTTTAGTTTTTTTCCCCCAAAAAAGCCCCAAAAATTTTTTTTCCCTTTCTGGGCCCCCAAAAAGGGGGGTTTTTTCCTTTTTGGTTTTAAAACCCCTTTTTTTTTTAAAGAATGTTGGAACAAAAAAATTTTTTCCTTTAGAAACGGGAAAAGAAAACTCCTTTTTTAAACCCAAAAAAAAAAGGGGTTTAAAATTTTTCCTTTTTGGCCCCCTTTTAAAAATTTTTTTTTTTTTAATTTAAAAGGGGGGGAAAAAATTTTGGGTTTTAAAAACCCTTTTGGAATTTTTTTAAAAAAGGAATTTTCCCCTTCCCGCCCTTGGGGAAAACAAACCAAAATTTTTAGCCCAAAAAAAAAAATTTGGCAAATTTAAAGGGTTTTTTTTTCCCCCCCGGGAGATTAAAAAATTTTTTTTTTTAGAGGAAAAATGTTCAAACCCCCTAAAAATAAAGGTTTTTTAAGGGAAAAATACCCCGGGGGAAATCCTTTCGGTTTTCCCCTTTTTGGGGGGGTTAAAATTTGGGGAAAAATTCCCCTACCCGTTTTAAAAAAAAAGAAAATTTTTTTTTTCCCCAAAACCCTTGGACTTAATTTAAATTTGGCAATTTTGGATTTTCTTCAAAGGGGTACGTGGAAAAGGGGGACCCCCGGGGGGGTAAAAAAAATTTTTAAAAAATTTTAAAAAATTTTTGTTCTTTTTACTTTGTTTTTTTTTGGGGGGGTTTTTGGGAAAAAAGGGGGGGGAAAGGGGGTTTTTTTCTTTTTTGTTTTAAATATTTTTTTCCCCCAAAAAACCCCCCCGGGGTTTAAACCAAATTTCTCTTTTTTTTTTTAAAAAGCGGTTTTTTTAAACCCCCCTAAAAAAATTTCCCAACCCCAAGGTTTTTCCATTTTTAAAAAGGCAAATCCCCCGGGATCAAATCTTCCTTTAAAATTTTAAAAAGTTTTTCCCCCCAAAAAAAAAGAAAACCTTTCTTTTTTGGGGTTTATCCCTTTTTTTTTTTCCCCCCCGGGGGGGGGGGCCTTTTGGGGGGTTTTTCCCAAAAAAAAAGGAAAACCTTACCTAAAATTTAAACTGGGGGAAAAAAAAAAGGCCCTTTTGGGTTTTTAAAAAGACCAAAAAAATTTTAAAAAAAAAAAAAGGAAAAAAGGCCAAAGGGCCGAAAAAAAAAAGGGGGGTTTGAACCGTTTTAAAAATTTTGTTTTTTTTTGGCCTTGGAATTTCCCAAAAAATTTTTCCCTGAATTTCCGGAAACCCTTTCCATTTGGTCTTTTCCCCCGGGGAAAGGGAAAAAAAAAGGGGCTTTAAATTTGGATTTAAAAAAACCAAAAAAAAAAATGAAAAATAAAAATTTTACCTTAAAGGTTTTCCCCCCGGGACTTCCCCTTTGGTTTCAAAAACTTTTTTTTGGGGCTTTGGAAAATTGGGTTTTATTAGTCATTTTGGGGGGGGGCCTTAAAAAAAAATTTTTTTTTTTATCCTTTAAACTCTCCCCCATTTCTAAGGTTTAATTTTTAAGAAATTTTTTCCCAAAATTTAAAAAAATATAACAAAATTTTAAAGAACCCAAAATTTTTTTAAAAATTTTTAAAATTTTTTTTTGTTTCGTTAATTTTGGGGAAAAAAGGGTTTTTCCCCCCTTTTTTTTAGGACTGGGTTTTTTTCCTTTTAAAAAGAAATTAAAGGGCCAAAAATTTGCATTTTAATTTTTATTTTTTTTGGATTTTACCCCCCTTTTTTTTTTAAATTCTTTTTTGTTTTTGGTTTTGGGTTTTAAAATTAAAAACCTTTTAAAAGAAAAAATTTCCCCCCCCTTTTAAAAAAAGGGTTTTAAGGAAATTTTTTGTCCCCTTAAAATTTTTTAAAATAAAAGGGGAAAAAGGGCCCCCTTTTTTTTTGGCTTTTAAATTTTTTTCCCGATTCTAAAAAAAATTTAAAATAGGGCCCGTTTTTAACCATGCCCCTTTTTTAAAAAAATTTGGGTTGAAAAAACCCCTTTTTTGGCCCTTAAAAATTTAAAAATTTTTTTTTAAAAACAAATTTTTGGGTTTTCATTTTTAAATTTTTAAAATTTTTGGGGTTTTGTTTCAGGAAAATTTTTTTACTAAGTAAAAAATTTTTTTTTAAAAAAAATTTTTTCCCAAAAAAATTTTTTCCCAAGGGTTAAACAATAAAATTTTTTTAAAATAAATTTTATAAAAAAAATTTTTCAAAAATCAAGCCAAACTTCCTTTAAAAAGTATTAGGTTTTTTCCTACTTTTTTTATTTTTTTTCTTTTGGTTTTTTTAACCAAAAATTTTTGGGGGGCCCCCCTTTTTTTTAAAAACCCAAAAAAGTTTTCCTTAAAAAAAAAATTTTCAATTTTCCCCGGGGTTTTTTTTTAAAATTTTTTTTAAAAAAAATTCTTTTTTTAAAAAAGTTTAAAAACGGAAAAAAAAATTTAAAAATTTTTTCCGAATTTTTTTTTAAAAACACCTGGTTGGGGGGGAAAAAATTTTTTGTTAAAAAAACTTAAATTTTTTCCCAAAAACAAAGGGAAAAACCTTTTTTTTTTTTTTTTGAAGGGGGAACTTCCCCAAAAACCCCCCAACCCAAAAAAAAATGTTTTTTTTTTGTTTTTCATGGTTTTTTAAAAAAATTTTTAAAAAAGCCCCCTTTTTAAACAAAACCCCTTTTTAAATTTTAAAAAAAAAAAAGGGGGGGAATCAATTAAAACATTCAAATTTAATTTTTTTGTTTTTTTTACCCAATTTTCCCGGGTTTTTCTTTTAACAAAAAAAGGGGGCCCCTTTTAAAAAAAGGGAAAAAAAACTTTCCCCCCCGGGAAATTTAAAAAAAAAAAAAAAAAAAAATTTTGGTTTTAGGAGATGGGGGAAAAAGGGGAAAAAAAGAAAACAAAAAAACATTTAAATTTAAAAAAAAAAGGGCCCAACAAAAGGGTTTTCCCCTCCCAAAATTTTTTTGGTTTTTTGGGAAGGGCATGGGGAAAAGTTTGAAAAAAATAATTTTCAAAAAAGAATTTGGGGCCTGGGCCAAGGCGGGTTTGGGGGGACATTTAATTTAATTCCCGGAAAAAGGGGGAATGGAACCCCCGCAACCCCGGGGAAACCCCAAAAAAACCCAAAGGGGCCCCCCCGGGGGGCAAAAGGCCCGTTTAAAAGGGGTTAAAAAAATTTTTCCGGGGGAAAGGTTGAAAAAAAGGAAAAAATTTAAAATGGGATCTTAAAAGGTTTGGGGTTTTAAAAAAAACCCCCCGGTTTAAAAATTTTAAAAAAAAAAAAAATTTTCCCAAAAAAAACCCCCAAAAAAAATGATTGGGGATTAAAAAGGAAAACCCAAAAAAAATTAAATTTTTAAAAAAAAAAGGGGAAAAAATTTATATTAAAAAAGAAAATTTTTAAATTAAAATAAAGGGTTTTTTGGGGGGAAAAAAAAGGGGTTTTTTTAAAAAAAAATTTAAACTGGGTTGGGGGGAAAAAAAAACCCCCAAAAGGGGCCCCGGTTTAAAAAAGAAAGGGGGAAAAGGAAATTTTTTTTTTCGAAAAAAGGGGGAAAAACAAA
The DNA here is from genome assembly GCA_030556195.1 of Anolis apletophallus. NCBI lineage: Eukaryota > Metazoa > Chordata > Lepidosauria > Squamata > Anolidae > Anolis > Anolis apletophallus. The sequence goes on from JARBWK010002255.1 coordinate 10,932, forward strand.
TTTAAAAGGAAAATTAAAACAAAAGGAAAGGGGTGAAAGAAAAAGGCTCCCTTTTCCCCTTTTTTTCCCCCCCCCCTTTTCCCTTTTTTTAAAAAGGAAAAAAACAAAAAAAAAGGGGGGAAAAAGGGGTGGAAGTGAGAAACCCTTTGAGGGAAAAAAATTAAAGGGGCCAAGGAAAAACCAAAACCCTTGGGGCCCCAAGGGGGGAAAAGGGTTTTAAACCCCAAAACAAACTTGGGGGCCCCCGGGGGGAAAGGGGGCCCAAAAAAAACCAAAATTAAAAAACTTGGGTTTAAAGGAAAAGGGGGGCAAAAAAAATTTTAAGGGGAAGATTGGGCCCGTCCTTTTCTTTCCCCGAAGGGGGAAGGTTAAAAAGGGGGGAAAAAGGGGGAAACTGACGCAAAAAAACCCCGATAAGCCTTACCAAACAAAAAAGGATGGGGGTGGGGGGTAAAAATTTCCCCGAAAAAAAACCCTGGGGAAAAAAATTTTTTTTTGGGGTTTTTTTTTAAAAATGCATAACCCCAACACTTGGGAAAAATCTGGTTAAAAAACCCCCTTTGTTTCTTTACTTTTTGAATTTTTTTGGGTTTAAAACCCTTTTTGGGCCCCTTTAAAAGGGACGTTTTAAAAAAAAATTCAACAAAAAAAATTTTTAAAAAAAACCCCCAAAGGGGAACCTTGAATTTTTTTGGGGTTTTAAAAAACTTTGACCCCCCTTGAGGGTTGGGGGTTATTTAAAACCCTTTTTGGGTTATTAAAAGTTTAAAAGGGGACAAAAAAGAAAATTTAATTTTTTAAAAGAAAAAATTTAAAAAAAAACCCAGGGGGGGCCCCCGCCAAAAAACCGAATTTTGGAACCCCCAAAACCGGGGGCTCCCAAAAAAGGGGGGGGGGGGAAAAAAAAAAAGAAATCCTTTTTTCCAAAAATTTTTTTTTCCCAACTTTTAAATTTTTTTTCCTTCTTTTTTTTCCAAAGGGGGGGCCCCAGGCAAAAATTTAAAAAAAACAAAAATTTTTGCCTTTTAATGGGAAAAAAAATTTTTTTTCCCCAAAAAAAATTTTTTTAAAAACCCCATTAAAAATTCCCCCTTTTAACAAAAACCCCCTTTTTTTTTTTAGTTTTTTTTCCTTTGCCCGGAAAGTTTTTTGGGGAAAGGGCCCTTCAAAATTGGGAAAGGGGAAAAAAATTTCCCCCCCCTTTTGAAAGAGAAGGGGCCTTTAACCAATTTGGACCTTTTTTTTAAAAAGGGGGGAAAATTTTTTTTAAAAATTTTATTTTTTTTTTAAAGGGGGGTTTTTTAAGCCCAAAAAGGGCCCCCCAGAAAAAAAAAAAAGTTTTTAAAAAACCCCCAAACCGGAAAATTTTTGGGGGGGGGAAAAAAAAATTTCCACCCCCCTTTTGTTAACTTTCCCTTTTTGGGGGTTTTTTGGAGTTTGGGTACTCATTATTTAAAATTACCCCTGAAAGGGTTTTTGGGTGAAAGGGGGGAAAAGGAAGGGTGTGTTCTAGGGAGGAAGGGGAAAAATGTTTTCGATCTTAAATTGACTTGGGAAAAAGTTGGTTCCCGCTGCCAATGGTTTCTTTCCAGTTTTACCTTAACCCCAGTATAAACTGTATCAGTCTGGGTATGTATTCCAGGTGCCCCTAAATAGTAACCTCCACTTGGAATTCAATGGACTTTAATTTATAAAGCTTGGGGAATCCTTTGGCTATATGCTGTTCACCGGTATGTGACCCCCTGACATTGCATGGCAAGGAGGGGTTTGGGTATAAAATGTTTGGTTGGGGGTCTTACTTTACAAGTGTTGACCTGCAATAAAAAACTTTTGGTGCTTCACTCGCAGTCTAAGTTGAAGCTTATTCAAAGCATTAAAACCCAAAAAAAATTTAAATTTTTTTAACCCCTTTAAATTTACTTCCCGGGGAAAAAAAAAATTAAATTTAAAGGGCGTTTTTTTCCTTTTTTAAAAAATTTAAGGGGGAATTTTCTGTTTTAAACCCTTTTTTAAAAAATTTTTGGTTTCAAAAATAAAAATTGAATTTCCCCCCAAATAAATTTTTAAAACCCTTTTTAAATCTTTTTTCCCTTTTTTTGGGTTAAATTTTTTAAAAATTTTTAAATTTTTTCCCCTCCCCAATTTTTCCCCCCACCCCAAAAAAAAATTTAAAATTTTTTAAATTTTAAAAACCCCCGGGGGGAAATTTGGGGGTTTTTTGGTTTTCTTAAATCATTGGGAAATAATAAAATTTTTCCCCCAAAAAAAAATCCCTTCCCCCCCTTTTCCAAAAAATTTTCCCCCCCCCCTTCCCCCAAAAAAAGGGGGAAAACAGTCAATTATGGGGCTAAATTTTTTCCCGTTTCCCAAAATCGGGGTTTTAAAAAAGTTCCCGGGTGGAAATTTTCCCCCAAAAATTTTTTCCCCCCCGGGGTTTGGGTTGGCTGGAATGGAATTTGAAAAAAAATGAGGTAAAAGGGAAAATGGGTTTTTTCCCGGGAAAGGGGGGGTGTGGTTTAAAAAGGGGGGGGGTTTAGGGGGGGGCGGGGGGAAAAAACCAACCCTTTTTAAAAAAGGGGGGCATTTTTTTTTAGGGGGGGAAAAATTTAAAGAAAAAAATTTTTAAGGGGGTTTTTTGGAAAAGGGGTTTGACGGGAAAAGGTTTTAAAAAAAGCAGGGGGGGCCTGAAAAAATTTCGAATGGATTGTGATGAGTATCCTGAGCCTCCACATTGGCAGTCTGATTCGCACACTTTGATAGCCACACTTTCAATGGTATCTAATCATACTGGAGAAACAACAGGCAGTTGAGCGATTCGATTTAACATAGGAATTTCTGGCTGTACATTTCTGAAAGTTCTCGATCTTTGCAAAACATAATGAATAGCTATAATATAAGCTCAGCTCGATGGCAGTGCAATGATAGTATAGCATACCAATACTGAAGTACTGTTCAAATATAATGGATGCTATAGGGTGAAGTGTGAATAAAATTAATTTCTTATGTGAGGAAGAGCTCCTAATGTCAGATCTGGAAATCTGAGCTTGGAAGAAGTTCAGGTTTCAGCCTGCCATGGTGGCTGACCTTTGTCCCAGTTCTCTGGGACCTTTGCCCTAGTTACTGAAGGACATGCTGAGTCAGTCTGGGAGTGATGTAGCTTCCAGGTGCCTCCAGGAAGTGGTAACCTCTTCTGGACTTGGACATTGGACAATGAACTGTTAATGCTGACTCAGAGACTAATGAGGTCACATCCCTTGGGACTATGGGATTGCTGATTCACCGGATATGGTGCAACCCTGCCTGGACATTGCATGGCAAGGGAGAGGGTTTGAGTATAAAGGTGTGTTTGGTGGCGGGACGGTGCTTTAGCTTTACAAGTGTTGTACCTGCAATAAAATCGTGTTGGACGTGCTTCTATCTCGGCATTGATCCTTACGAGTTGGAGCGTCATTACAGAAGCTAAAGCCCCATTCAACTTTCCCAGCAATGGAGAGGTTGGCTTGGAAGGAAAGAGAGTATATCGATATGTGGAATATTGCTCCTGAAGAGTCCGGAGAACCATGGATTGGGAGTGGACAACCATTGACCAAGTGGGGTTCCCGGAGAGTCCAGGAGTGACGGCGTGTGGTGCGTCAGCCCAGAGGGCGAGCTCCGAGAGCGGAGAGATTGTGGGACGCTCAGGTGAGGCTTTGAAATGGGCAGCGAGGCCCCATTCAGGCGGTGTCGGATGGCCGGAGGAACCAGAAGCTGTGCTGAAAGGGCCAGCTCAGGTGGATCCAGTGGGTGCAGGACCAGAAGCTGGAGGAAGAGTGCCCCAGCTCAGGTGGACCTGGGGAGAGTGAGGGACCACGAACCTGAACCGCTGTCGAGTTGGCGGTGATGAGGTGTAGAATGGATGCGATGGAGCATACCATGAGAAGGATGTCCCAGGCTATGCCCAGGAGAGAGCCAAAGGGATTCGGCTGGAGTGCCCGGGAGGAGGGCTTCACTTTTATTCGTGGATGGATGGCGAACCGTCAGCAGCTGGACGTCCTAGTCTCCCATGGGAGTGTGGCGGACGGTGGTCATCTGGCGTCAGAGAGTGAATCCAGTCCGGTGAGCCGGCCCCTGCATCGGCAGGGATGGGAAGGAGTTCAAGGTGGAGGCCCCTCAGGGAGGAGAGTGCAATCTCAGAGTTTGGAGGACGATGAAGAAGAACCTCTGAGGGTGGAATTTGAAGGGAAGCTTGCAAGGTGGCTTTCTTTATGCCGCAGTGAAGATCATATGGAGGACTATGGTCATCTTTACCCCAGCGATGGTAGCAGAGTTCGAGCCATTGGAGGAGTGTTTAAGGAAGGGCGCTGAATGGTATGTGCAGTGCCATGACGGAGAGATCCATGTTTAACATCGGTCCAGGCCTTCTTGCAAGCTATTAGAAACCGTTTCGTGATCCTCTGGAGAGGATAAGCGAAGGAAGCGCTGCGAGTCTATCCCAGGGATCCCGTTCGAGTCACTGATATGCAGAAGAATTTATGGGATTGGCCGGAAAAGTTGCAGAATGGTCCCAGGCAACATTGCTTGAACTATTTAAAGATGGCCTGGAAGGAGATTTTAGAGTGGTGCCCGCATCCGGAGATCCAGAGTGGCGTTGATTTGGATCAGTTGGCCGGCGGTGGAGGATTTGCCCGT
>JARBWK010002256.1:0-15599 GCA_030556195.1 Anolis apletophallus
TGCAGTGTTAGAGTGATGGCAGTCACAGCTGTAGCCCCTTGCCTCTCTCTCCAATCTCCCATCTCCTGTCAGGACCCAACACCCTCTCATTAGTGTTTGCAGCTGAGGTGGCAGCCACAAGTGTGGCCCCTTGCCTCCCTCTCCCATATTTCCATCTCCTTTCAAAACTTAATTCCCCCCAGGATGAAGCCTGATCCTCAGAACTCCCAGCCCCACTTCCCATAATTTGCTCCCCATTGACAGACCTATCATCCCCAGAGAAACTCTCAAAATTGTCCTCATCAGTGGAGTCCTCAAGCATTTGCCTGATCCTTTTCATTTGCTACACTTCATCTGATTCTTGCTCACGAGTAACCCGTTTCCCCTTCCCAGCGTCAGGATCACTGAAGGGCTCGTCTACAACAAGGAATCTCTACAAAGTGCTAAAATGTGAGATTTTCAGTTGCAGGGATATTCCTATTCTGGCTGGAAAATGCAAATATTCTAATCTTTGTATGTCCCTACACTCAGAAAATACATGATTTTTTAATGCTGGTTTGTTCCTGGGTTATATGTATCAGTTTCTGATTGGTTGTATCCTAAAAACATGGCAACAGTTGACTAGAAGGGGAAGGGGCTTTATCCTGGCAAGAGAAACTTTGTCCTCCACACATTTAATGAAGTTTGTGATACACAAACATAGATTTTGCCATGTAATCAACTTTCCCCATGTTTCTATGAAAAAGCAATGAGGAACAGGCATGTATAAGCCAGGAACATCAGCCCAATTGTTCTCAGGCACAAGTACATGACCAAACCTGTCTGGGTAGATGGCCATGCAGCCTCTGAATAATAATAATAATAATAATAAAACAATGACTTTTCCTGGCTTGAAAGTGTCAGTTTCTGTTAATTAGTGTAGTCCTAACTTTGAAAGTATGGTTCTACTCCACAAACTTTGTATATTTGCCAAAAACTTCATTAAACATGTGGAAGATAAAGTTTCTCTTGTCAGGACAAAGCTTTCACCCTCTAGTCAACTTTTGTCACTTTTTGAAAATAAAAGCAATGAGGAACAGACATGTATGTCCCAGAAAAAAATTGCATATGAACATTGTGCATATTTGCAACTGTGCATTTAAAGTTTCTTTTTTAAAGCCAAAATTTCTGGTGGATGTACCACGGTAAATAAACAGTAGAGGTAGGCTGACCCACCAGTAGCATACACAAGAAAGGAATCACAGAAAGAAATGCACCAGTAATATAAATATCACACAATATAAGTTCTCAGGTTCCAAAAATCAACATTTATCCATATATCAATGGTACTTAGCGTGATTTAAACAATATACTGTTATAAACATAATGCATACATGCTGTCTTCATCAATATACACAGCAAATACGGGCGGTAAACTCACATGCAAGTGAGTGGACGTCGTAAAAAGGCGGAAAGGAGTTCCTGCGTCATCCAAAAGGGACACAGTCCCGGATGTCTCCCAAATAATAATAAGGTTGTCCCAAATAATACTAAAGTCCCGGTCAAGGATGCCAATCTGTATAATAATTATTTGTTAGTGGGGAGACATTCCATGGTCGACGAAAATGATGCGCGCCTTTGTTTCGCCCCCGAAGGGGGCTTCCTCAGGACCAGTGGGCGTGGCCTAGGTAGCGTTGTTTACAGACGTCAAGGAGCAGGAACCGCACTGAGGTAAATAGACATATATATTTCTAAATATCTAATATAGACAGGATTCAAAGTGGGAAACAGCCCAGGGCAATGGGAAATAGATGGGATTTTTGAGAAGAAAGCAGGATACATACCAATGCATGGGGAAACACGAGCACCGCAAATGCTGACAATATCGCTGGGATATCGGGCAGGAGGCGCAAAGGTGCGAGAGAGCCAGGTTTAAGTAGGGATTCTACAGGTTTGTTACACAAGTAATTCACTGATTGATAGTTGAGTGTTTAACCCTTGGGGTTCCTCGCATTGTAAATTAATTATCCATTTATTTTCAAGCTGCAGGAGCAGTTGTTTGATGTTTTGGTGTGGTTTGGGGTGAACTTTTTCTAGTACCCTTACTGTGAAGTTGTCGTGGGAGGGGTTGTGAGCTTTAAAGTGTGCATATAGTATGGAATTATCACAGCCTGTTCGAAAACGTGATCTGTGCTCACAAATTCTTGTCCGGAGTTCCCTGGTGGTCTCCCCGACATAAAGGCCCCCACAGCAGCCACATGTGATACAATACACCAAGTTCTTAGAATTGCACGTTGCCCATGAGTAGATTTTATAGGTTTTTTGGTTGTAAGGACTTGTTATGTAGGTAGAGGTGGAGATGTGTTTGCATATACTACATTTCCCGCAAGCTTTAGTGCCATTAGAAAGGGGGTTGGCTGAAGGGGGATCCATGGTGGAATCCCTGGTGTGCACTAGTACGTCTTTTAGATTTTGAGTTCTTTTAAATGCAATTAATGGGGGTCTTTCTAAGCCAGGAATTGAGCTGATCAGAGGCCAGAAATTTCTAACAATCTTTTTAATCTGTTGAGAATGGGGGGTCAAGGTGAGGGGCCAAATGATGTTGGTAGGGGATGCTTTAGACTGGGATTTAAGGAGAGTTTCTCTAGGGTGGTATTGACTCTTTTAAAGGCATTATCAAGTACTCTGGGGATATCCTCTTTGTTTTAAGTTATCTAGGAAGATATTAGCATCTTGTTGGAAGTGATGGTTAAGAGAAGAATTCCTTTTGAGTCTTAGTAGGGATGAGTAAGGTAGGTTATTTTTCAAGGGGTATGGATGAAATGAGGAGTAGTGTAGGAGGGAATTGGTGCTAGTAGGCTTGGTATAATTTTTTGTCCTGATGTATCCCTCATGAGCAAATATTGTCAAATCTAGGAAATTTACCTCCTCACTACTGTATTGGAATGTAAATTGTATTTTTGGGTGCCAAGAGTTGCACCATTGCATGAATCGATCTGGGCTGATAGCTCCATCAAGTAGAATTATGACATCATCGATATACCTGTAGTAGCATTTAATGTATTTAGAAAAGGGATTCTGGGTGTCTGTTAAGAGGAATTCATGTTCTAGGGCTCCCATGAATAGATTGGCCGCCGTCGGGGCAAAGGATTGCCCCATTGAAATGCCCCCTATCTGCAAGAAGAAGTCATTGTGATATGTAAAAAAATTATAATCAAAAATTAAGTCAATGAGCTCCATCAAATAGGGGGATGATGGAAAATGCGGTGGTGGACGGGAGTCCAGAATATTGTGAAGTATATGTCTGGCTTCTGTAAGTGGTACATTGGTGTACAAAGATGCAATGTCCGCAGATATAAGGATATCTGTGGATAGGATAGGGGTACCATCAATTTTGTTAATTAGGTCCCTGGTATCTTGGATATATGAAGGTAACTTGTGGACAAATGGTTGTAGTATCTCATCTAAGAAGATACCCAGGGGTTGTAGTAAACTGTTAGTAGCTGCTACAATGGGCCTTCCTACAGGAGGCCTGGTTGGTTTATGAATTTTTGGCAGTAGATAGAAATAGGATAACGATTAAACAAAAATTCAGCTTCTTTGTTAGTTATTTGACCACTCAGTAGGCCGTCTTGAATTGTATTAAAAATGGTGCCAGAAAATTTAGTAGTGGGGTCCTGTGGTAGCTTTCTATAATGCTCGGCATTACTGAGTTGTCTGGTAGCTTCTATATGGTAATGGGCCCTTTCCCATATGACTATGGATCCTCCTTTGTCAGCTGGCTTGATGATCACCTGGGGGTGACTGCCTAGTTCTTTAAGGCGTTTCATGTCTCTATTGGATAAATTTGAATGTCTTTGGTCATGGTAGTGGTTTATGGATTGTACCTGTGTCAATACAGTCTGTTCAAAAATCCTTATTTTATCAGAGACAATAGGAGGTGTGAAGGAGCTGGGGACCCTAATTTTAGATGCAGGAGTGGGTGTATCATCTATTTTTTCTTTGAAATGTTCTTTTAATCTAATGGTGCGAAAAAGGGTTGCTAAATCTTTGCGAATATTAATCTGGGAACAGTTGGGGGTATGCACAAAAGAAAGACCTTTATTAAGCAAACAAACATCATGGTTAGACAGAACTAGGCTGGAGAGATTCACAACTAGGTTACCCGCTTTCGGCCTCTGCCCCTTTGAAAATTTTGTCTTTGAGGAAGTGGGTCAGAAGTAGCCTCCTTGTTTTTTTGACTCCTTAGAGCATATTTATTGCTATTATTCGAATTATTTATTATTATTTATTATTATTTATTGGGGCTTCTTCGCCGCCGACTCCCAGGGGCTCGCGGCGGCTCACAGAGCCAGTGGCACAGCGCCACGGGGTTAAAACAACAGTTAAAAAACACATTTACAACAATAAAACAATAAAATAAAACAAAATACATAAAATCCAAGAATGGCAGCATTATAGTAACGGGCACAGTCTACTCCCGAAGGCCTGCCTAAACAAATAAGTTTTACAGGCCCGTCTGAAAGGGAGGAGGTCTCTCAGAGCTCTAGCCGGCCGGGAGGGCGTTCCATAGCGTAGGAGCTATCACAGAAAACGCCCTCCGGCGGGTTGATGTTAAATGTGCCGATTTGACAGAAGGTACCACCAGGAGGTTGGCCTCTTCGGACCGGAGAGATCTCGTTGGGCAATATGGGGTGAGACGGTCCCTCAGTTACGCTGGCCCCAGGCCGTATATGGCCTTGAAGGTAAGAACCAGCACTTTGAAGGCGACCCGGTGCTCAATTGGGAGCCAGTGCAGATCCTGCAAGATTGGTGTAATACGGCATCCTGTTGGAGCCCCAGACAGGAGCCTGGCGGCAGTGTTCTGCACTAGCTTGAGCTTCCGGATCGACGACATAGGCAGGCCAACGTAGAGCGCGTTACAGTAATCTAGCCTTGAGATGACCGTGGCTTGGATCACCGTGGCTAGGTCGCTCCGGGAGAGGTAGGGAGCCAGCCTCCTTGCCTGGCGGAGGTGGAAAAAGGCAGCCTTGCTGGCCATGGAGACCTGGGCCTCCATGGTCAGCTGGGAGTCCAGTTGGACACCCAGGCTCTTCACGGACGGCGCTGGGTGCAGCGCCGAACCGTCCAGGGTCGGGAGCCTGGCACCCACCCCGCCCGGCCGCCCAGCCACAAGATCTCCGTCTTCGCCGGATTCACCCTCAACCTACTGGCTCGCAGCCATCCAGTGACGGCTTCGAGGCAAAGTTGGAAATTATTGGGGACGGATTCCGGCCTGCCCTCCATCCTCAGAATGAGCTGAGTGTCATCGGCATACTGATGACAGATCAGCCCATAACTCCGCACCAGCTGTGCAAGCGGCTGCATGTAGATGTTAAATAACAGAGGGGAGAGAATAGCCCCCTGAGGAACCCCACACACTAATGGGGAGCTCTCGGAGACCACCCCGCCCCTCCTCACACGCTGAGACCGCTGGTGGAGGAAGGAGGTCAGCCATTTAAGGGCTGTCCCCCTCACTCCAGCCATGGCCAGGCGGTGGATCAAAAGATTGTGGTCAACTGTGTCAAACGCTGCCGTGAGGTCCAATAACACGAGCAGCGCAGACCCGCCTTGGTCGAGCTGGCAGCGGAGTTGGTCTGTGATGGAGACCAGGACCGTCTCCGTCCCGTGCCCCGAACGGAAGCCGGACTGGAAGGGGTCTAACCATGTTGTATCATCTAAGAAGGATTGCAGCTGCTCCATTACTGCCCTCTCAACTACCTTGCCCAGGTACGGAAGATTCGACACTGGGCGGTAGTTGGAGGGAACCGCAGGGTCCAATGATGGTTTCTTCAGTAATGGAGCCACCACCGCCTCTTTCAAGCACTCTGGAAAGGCTCCTTGCTCAAGGGAGCTGTTTATGACATTCAACAGAGGCCCACGTAACCCCTCCAGGCAAGATCTAACAAGCCAGGAGGGGCACGGGTCGAGGGTGGGCCCGGCGGAGGGCCACGGAGTCTCGAGCTCTTTAACTGTATCAACTGTGGCCGGAAGGTCTCGGCGGAGACTCAGTATCTTGTCTACAAAAAGCTCTGAAAAGCACCGGCAGTGAGGGCCTGATCACTGTTCTTTGGGACGGTAGGGACCGTCGTCAGAGATCGAATTATCTTAAACAATTGGGCCGGGCGTGAGCTAGCAGACGCTATCAAGGCAGAGAAGTATTCATTTTTGGCTGCCTTGACAGCATGCTCATAAGTGTCTTTGATTGACTTATAAGCTGATATTGAGGCTCCGTCATGGAGTTTCCGCCACCCGCGCTCTAGCCGTCTCCTCTCCCGCTTCATAACCCTAAGGTCCCTAGTATACCAAGGGGACCGATGATTGCGGGGTCAGAGAGGGCGCCTAGGGGCAATCTCGTCGAGAGCTCTAGCTAGTGAATTGGCAGAGGAATCTGAAAAAGCACCTGCTTCATCAGTATTATTTGAAGCCAGAGACTCTCTGGAAGTGAAACGGACTTGTTTGTATCCCATTCTGAAATTAGGTTGGAATGCCCATCTGAAAATTTTGTTATTGGCAAAGTCCGTTTCATCTCTGGTGAACTTGGAAATCTTGTATTTTTTTATGTCAGCATGTAGCTGTTCACATTGGGTTTTTATAGACTCCAAGTCACAGGAGGGGATAGAGATCTTTGGCTTGGACATAAGATTATCAATGTTCTTTTGGTACTAATTTCCTTCTGACATATTCTGATAAGGTATCCATAGTAAGTTTGACCTTCACCTGTCTGAGTTGTTTAGACAGAAGGAAATTAGTACCAAGAGGTCTCAGAATAACTCTCCCTCCTGGCATGTACTACAATGATGATACCTTTATGAAAAATTGGCAATCAATATTACTAAGATGTAGTAAAGATTTGATGCTCCTTATTATCCAACGTTCTGCCGTGGAATATGAGGAATTACAAAAGAACATTGATAATCTTATGTGGTGCTTTTTCAGATTCCTCTGCCAATTTGAATAATAGCAATAAATATGCTCTAAGGAGTAAAAAAAACAAGGAGGCTACTTCTGACCCACTTCCTCAAAGACAAAATTTTCAAAGGGGCAGAGGCCGAAAGCGGGTAACCTAGTTGTGAATCTCTCCAGCCTAGTTCTGTCTAACCATGATGTTTGTTTGCTTAATAAAGGTCTTTCTTTTGTGCATACCCCAACTGTTCCCAGATTAATATTCGCAAAGATTTAGCAACCCTTTTTCGCACCATTAGATTAAAAGAACATTTCAAAGAAAAAAATAGATGATACACCCACCTGCATCTAAAATTAGGGTCCCCAGCTCCTTCACACCTCCTATTGTCTCTGATAAAATACGGATTTTTGAACAGACTGTATTGACACAGGTACAATCCATAAACCACTACCATGACCAAAGACATTCAAATTTATCCAATAGAGACATGAAACGCCTTAAAGAACTAGGCAGTCACCCCCAGGTGATCATCAAGCCAGCTGACAAAGGAGGATCCATAGTCATATGGGAAAGGGCCCATTACCATATAGAAGCTACCAGACAACTCAGTAATGCCGAGCATTATAGAAAGCTACCACAGGACCCCACTACTAAATTTTCTGGCACCATTTTTAATACAATTCAAGACGGCCTACTGAGTGGTCAAATAACTAACAAAGAAGCTGAATTTTTGTTTAATCGTTATCCTTCTACACCGTATTTCTATCTACTGCCAAAAATTCATAAACCAACCAGGCCTCCTGTAGGAAGGCCCATTGTAGCAGCTACTAACAGTTTACTACAACCCCTGGGTATCTTCTTAGATGAGATACTACAACCATTTGTCCACAAGTTACCTTCATATATCCAAGATACCAGGGACCTAATTAACAAAATTGATGGCACCCCTATCCTATCCACAGATATCCTTATATCTGCGGACATTGCATCTTTGTACACCAATGTACCACTTACAGAAGCCAGACATATACTTCACAATATTCTGGACTCCCATCCACCACCGCATTTTCCATCATCCCCCTATTTGATGGAGCTCATTGACTTAATTTTTGATTATAATTTTTTACATATCACAATGACTTCTTCTTGCAGATAGGGCATTTCAATGGGGCAATCCTTTGCCCCGACGGCGGCCAATCTATTCATGGGAGCCCTAGAACATGAATTCCTCTTAACAGACACCCAGAATCCCTTTTCTAAATACATTAAATGCTACTACAGGTATATCGATGATGTCATAATTCTACTTGATGGAGCTATCAGCCCAGATCGATTCATGCAATGGTGCAACTCTTGGCACCCAAAAATACAATTTACATTCCAATACAGTAGTGAGGAGGTAAATTTCCTAGATTTGACAATATTTGCTCATGAGGGATACATCAGGACAAAAAATTATACCAAGCCTACTAGCACCAATTCCCTCCTACACTACTCCTCATTTCATCCATACCCCTTGAAAAATAACCTACCTTACTCATCCCTACTAAGACTCAAAAGGAATTCTTCTCTTAACCATCACTTCCAACAAGATGCTAATATCTTCCTAGATAACTTAAAACAAAGAGGATATCCCCCCAGAGTACTTGATAATGCCTTAAAAAGAGTCAATACCACCCCTAGAGAAACTCTCCTTAAATCCCAGTCTAAAGCATCCCCTACCAACATCATTTGGCCCCTCACCTTGACCCCCCATTCTCAACAGATTAAAAAGATTGTTAGAAATTTCTGGCCTCTGATCAGCTCGATTCCTGGCTTAGAAAGACCCCCATTAATTGCATTTAAAAGAACTCAAAATCTAAAAGACGTACTAGTGCACACCAGGGATTCCACCATGGATCCCCCTTCAGCCAACCCCCTTTCTAATGGCACTAAAGCTTGCGGGAAATGTAGTATATGCAAACACATCTCCACCTCTACCTACATAACAAGTCCTTACAACCAAAAAACCTATAAAATCTACTCATGGGCAACGTGCAATTCTAAGAACTTGGTGTATTGTATCACATGTGGCTGCTGTGGGGGCCTTTATGTCGGGGAGACCACCAGGGAACTCCGAACAAGAATTTGTGAGCACAGATCACGTTTTCGAACAGGCTGTGATAATTCCATACTATATGCACACTTTAAAGCTCACAACCCCTCCCACGACAACTTCACAGTAAGGGTACTAGAAAAGTTCACCCCAAACCACACCAAAACATCAAACAATTGCTCCTGCAGCTTGAAAATAAATGGATAATTAATTTACAATGCGAGGAACCCCAAGGGTTAAACACTCAACTATCAATCAGTGAATTACTTGTGTAACACACCTGTAGAATCCCTACTTAAACCTGGCTCTCTCGCACCTTTGCGCCCTGCCCGATATCCCAGCGATATTGTCAGCATTTGCGGTGCGCGTGTTTCCCCATGCATTGGTATGTATCCTGCTTTCTTCTCTAAAAATCCCATCTATTTCCCATTGCCCTGGGCTGTTTCCCACTTTGAATCCTGTCTATATTAGATATTTAGAAATATATATGTCTATTTACCTCAGTGCGGTTCCTGCTCCTTGACGTCTGTAAACAACGCTACCTAGGCCACGCCCATTGGTCCTGAGGAAGCCCCCTTCGGGGGCGAAACAAAGGCGCGCATCATTTTCGTCGACCATGGAATGTCTCCCCACTAACAAATAATTATTATACAGATTGGCATCCTTGACCGGGACTTTAGTATTATTTGGGACAACCTTATTATTATTTGGGAGACATCCGGGACTGTGTCCCTTTTGGATGACGCAGGAACTCCTTTCCGCCTTTTTACGACGTCCACTCACTTGCATGTGAGTTTACCGCCCGTATTTGCTGTGTATATTGATTATTCATGTATGCATTATGTTTATAACAGTATATTGTTTAAATCACGCTAAGTACCATTGATATATGGATAAATGTTGATTTTTGGAACCTGAGAACTTATATTGTGTGATATTTATATTACTGGTGCATTTCTTTCTGTGATTCCTTTCTTGTGGATGTACCACGGTAGCCATCTTGAGGACTTCAAAATCCTGTAATGAAGCAGCATGTCTAGATGTCACAGGCAGAAAGCCCGCGATCAACAGGGTTGTTGATTTGGTGCTATCTGGAAGTGACCTAGAGCACAAATTAAAGACTGATCTCTTTTGTCAATTTGAAACTATGAATTTTAAACTTACATTCTATTAGTATTATGTTTTAATAGTGTGTATTTTAATATATGAATTTTATGGTAATGCATTTAACTGTATTGCACACTGCTGTGAGGAGGGGGCAACAAATAAAATTTATTATTATTCATCCATTTCATTGGAGTCCACTACCATTTTTGCATTCAAACTTTCAACCACATCAGAAACCTCTTTTTTTAAAAAAAGAGCTCTTGAGATAAACTCCAAGACATATTATTACCCTCATGCTGAACAGATTTTCTTAAAAGGGAATCCCATCTACTCTGCATACCAGAATTTAAAAAGTGATTCTAAATGTTATGACTTATATATGTTACATATATACACTGGGAAGATGCCTTTGAAAAGAGTGTTATTGGGAAAATTATTTTTTTACTCATTTTTATCACAAGGACTGTAATAATCATGTTAAGAACCTCCATGTTTCCACCAGCTGGTGGTCATTTCAAGGAGACACTCAACACAACCACCTGATGATTCTAATCAGTACATCTAGACATTATGTTTGGAATAGAGGAATCTCTTGACCAGGTGAGATTAATTTCAATAGTGTGTTGATGAATATCTACAGCAAGTTTAACAGATACTAGGTGGGATAATTTTATTTGGTTTCTATTTTTAAGTCAACCAACTTAACTTGCACTTCCTGGATTAAGGAACAGATTGGAAGGCCATTATCTTCCAGATTAGAGTTTGAAGAATTTTGTGATGTTATTCAAAAATGGCATAACTATATGTGTATATATAAGAAAATGTGTGTACTGGTGAAAACTGCACATGCAAAATGTATATATGAGGGGGAACTGTACAGCATGACCCCCCTTATATGCAGACTCAAATCCAGTTTCACTTAACCATGATCCAAAAAAATATAGCCTCCTAGGACTGATTTTGGTTCTCTCAAAGGGCAGTTCCAGACAGCCTTTATCCTACAAACATCTACATTTAAAAAGTGGATGTTTGTGGGGGAGCCGTGGGGTGAGTGTCATCCTGTGTTCCCAGCTGGAACTAGCCCAACTGCTTAGATAGGTCCAAAGTCATGGTTTGCTCCAGATTATTGGGATGAATTCAGAGCAACCCACATCTTTGGTTAATGTAATTTTTTCCAAAATAATGCAATGGGAAACCTGTGTATGTGGCCTCTATTATTTCAGATATCCTACACTATGGACTTCTGTGTGGAAGCATTTTGTTCTTTTGGTGCATGGAAGGAAATTTCATTAATGCTAATAGGAATTATGCATACATATGGAGAAAAATATACTACATGGGGATAATGACTTGCATTTCTGTTATGTCTTTTTTGTCAAATAACTTTCAAACTATTTTGTTGCTAAGCTGATTATAAGGTCTGTTCAGCAGTTCTGAAACTACACTGCGAGAGTGAGAATATATTAACATTTGACCTAGAGATCAGTTTCTGTAATCAGCTGGTGTTTGTTCATATTCTCTATTTCATTGGTGGTCAAAAGCAGTTCATAAATATGAATTGTTAAACTGATTTATAGCCTTCCCAGATTCCATGCCTGCCAACTATATGTTCAAGATGCAAGGTACCTCATATTACAATTATGTAGAGGGTTTCTCTTTTTCCGTTTCTGATTTTCAGAATAGTTCAAATATTTCTCTCTCTGAATGGTATTGTAAATACTTTTCTTCCTGGGTTCAATTCTGAATAGTTTTTCAGCCGCACATATTAGTAAACACATATTGTGAAACCTAATTCTGGAAGCTTTCGTTTTAAATTGTTGTTGTTGTTGTTGTTGTTGCTGCTGCTGCTGCGCTTTCAAGTTGTTTCCAATTTGGGGATACCTTAAGGTGACCATATCACAGAGTTTTCTTGTTGCACTTTCCCTGGCTCTACTTACGATTCATTTCACTTAGTAATTATGACCCAAACCCAGCACTTTATTTGCTCAGCCATGATATTGCTTTTAATTGTTTTTATAATTTTGTCTGATTTTATTTATTTATTTATTATTTATTTATTTATTAACTTCGATTTAGTATACCGCTCACTCCGGAGCTCAGAGCGGTTCACAAAGAAGCAAAAACACCGAGAAATAAAACAATTAAGCAGTTAAAAACATATTACACATCACAACAGATTAAAACATATTAAGAGCACAACCTCAGCAAAGGCTGGGGGACGGGATAAAAACCTGGGGGAACCATAGGCGGCAAGCGGGCAATGTGGTTGAATTAAGAGCCGAACGCCTTCCTAAAAAGCCAAGTCTTCAAGGCCTTGCGAAAGGGCAGGAGAGCGCGGATGGCGCGGATCTCCTCCGGGAGGCCATTCCAGAGACTTGGGGCGGCTACAGAGAATGCCCTCCGCCGTGTAGTGGCTAGTCGGCAGGTTCCGAGGGGAGGCACCACAAGGAGGTTGAGCTCCTCGGAGCGTAGTGATCTCGCAGGCATATAGGGGGGTAAGTCGCTCCCTCAAGTACACTGGCCCCAAACCATAGATGGCCTTGAAAGTGAGGACTAACACCTTGAAGAGGACCCGAATTCAATCGGAAGCCAGTGGAGCTCGCGCAAGAGTGGAGTCGCTCGGTCAGATCTTGCAGCACCCAGGAGGAGGCGAAGGCGGCGTGCTGCACCAGCTTAAGCTTCCGGATCATCGACAAGGGAAGGCCAATGTAGAGCGCATTACAGTAATCAAGCCTCGAGATGACCGTGGCTTGGATCACCGTAGCCAGGTCGCGTTGGGAGAGGTAGGGAGCCAGGCGTTTAGCCAACCGGAGATGGAAGAATGCTGTCCTGCAGGTGCAGCCGATCTGCTCCTCCATGGACAGGTGGGCGTCCAGTCGGACCCCTAGACTTTTTACCGATGGCGGAGGGCAGAGGGCCACACCATCGAAAGTTGGCAACTGGGTCGCTACCCCCCCCCCCCGGGCGGCCCAGCCACAAGATCTCCGTCTTCGCCGGGTTCACCTTCAACTTACTGGCTCGCAGCCATCCAGTGACGGCTTCAAGGCAAAGATGGAAATTATCAGGTACAGAGACTGCCCCGGGGTCCAACTCAGAATGAGCTGGGTATCATCAGCGTACTGATGACACTCCAGCCCAAAACTCCGCACCAGTTGGGCGAGTGGTCGCATATAGATGTTGAATAATAGCGGGGAGAGGATAGCCCCTGAGGCACCCCGCAGTTCAGCGGGAGCCTCCGAGACCACCCCACTTCACACGCTGCTGGCGGCGTTGGAGGAAGGAGGACAGCCAGTTGAGGGCTGTCCTCCTCACCCCCGCCACCGCCAGGCGGTGTATCAAAAGTTGGTAATCGACGGTATCAAACGCTGCCGTGAGATCCAATAACACGAGCAGCGCCGATCCACCTCGGTCCAAATGGCAGCGGAGTAGATCTGTGATGGAGACCAAGACAGTCTCCGTCCCATGGCCTGAACAGAAGCCGGACTGGAAGGGGTCTAGCCAGGTTGCGTCATCCAAGAAGGTCTGCAGCTGGTCCATTGCTGCCCTCTCAATCACCTTGCCCAGGTACGGAAGATTCGACACTGGGCGGTAATTGAGGGAGCCGCGGGGTCTAATCCGGGCTTTTTCAGCAATGGACTGACCACCGCCTCTTTTAGCTCCTCTGAAAAGCCCCTTGCTCAAGGGAGCAGTTGACTATCTTCAACAGAGGGGGCCTCGTAACCCCTCCACGCAAGCTCGAATCAGCGTGGAGGGGCACAGGTCGAGGGAGCAGGTGGTCGGCTTAAGGGCTGCGACAATCTTGTCAACATCCTCTGCGCCCAGTGGTCGAAACCGGTCGAAGGTGTACCCGGCGGAGGGCCACGGGTCTCCAGCTCCTGGACTGTATCAAGTGTGGAGAGAAGGTCCGGCGGAGCAACGCAATCTTGTCTGCGAAGTGATTCTGGAAAGCCTCAGCAGAGAGGGTCGAATTGTCATTGTTTGGGATGGTAGGGACCATCGTCAGCTGCCGAATTATCCTGAACAATTGAGCTGGGCGTGAATCCGCAGACGCTATCAAGGAGGCATAGTAAACTTTTTTTCGCCTCCTGACAGCATGCTCATAAGCATCCATAAAAGCTTATAAGCTGATGTCGATGGCCCGTCACGGAGTTTCTTCCACCTGTGCTCTAGCCGTCTCTTCTCCCGCTTCATAGATCTTAGTGCATCTGTGTACCAGGGGAACAGGATGCGCGGGGTTTGAGAGGGCGTTTAGGGGCGATCTCGCCGAGAGCGGAGGACAGCGCGTGGTTCCAGGTGGTAACCAGCTCACCGAGCGAGTCGCTGGCAGGCTCCAAATCCCTCAAGGCATTCAGGAACCTAGTTGGTTCCATAGGTCCCTTCGGGCGAACCCAAATTGGTTCGGCACCTTTGCCGGGAGGGCGCGGTTGCTCGACCCGGACTCCCAGAGCACAGTGGTCCGACCATGGCACCTCTGTGACAGAGGTGACGGACACTTGGACACCTGCGTGGAAAATCAGATCGAGGGTGTGACCGGCCCTATGTGTGGGGCCTGACTCGCAGAGGGAGAGGCCGAGTGCCGCCATGGTCGACACAAGGTCCCCCGCTGCCGATGGTGAGGAGGCTGTGTCGGCGTGGACGTTGAAGTCCCCCAGCACAACCAGGTTAGGGAACCTCAACGCCCACTCCGCCACAGTCTCCAGCAGCAGGGACAGACTCCCCGCTGGTGCGCTAGGTGCACGGTACACCAGCAGGAAGGCTGTACTCTCCGGGGCACTCCACATCAGGCCGACACTTTCAATCCCATCTGCCTCCAACGCAGGGACCGCTCTGAGGTGTAATAGGTCACGGAGAATCGCCACGCCCGCCTCCCAGTCCTATTCTGGTGAGTAAGCGCAAAGCCGGGAGGTGTCAATTCCTGGAGGCAGGTGATATCACTGTCCTGGAGCCAGGTCTCCGTAATGCAGCAAATATCGACCCGACTGTCTTGAATAAAGTCCCGGATCGTTGCGCTTTTTATTCGGACTGAGCGCGCATTTACTAACACCAGGGAGGAGGGGGGAGGAAGTTGGAGGCCTGACATCAGTGTACCTCGGGATAGGTCGCAGGTCAGAGGCAGGCCGGGCCTTGACACGACTCAGAGAGCCTCTCGCACTCGGCCTGTGCCTATTGCGACAATACCCCATGTTTATTGATGTTTGATATTGCTTGTTTTTTATGCTTATTTTAACCTGTTTTGTTGGGCATGTCCCTTTGTAAGCCGCCCCGAGTCCCTTCGGGGAGATGGAAGCGGGGTATAAAAATAAAGTATTATATTAAAGTTATTATAAGATTTGTTCAGAGGGGATTTACAACAGTCTTCCTCTGGGGCTGAGGGGATGTGATCTGCCCATGGACACCTATGGTTGAGTGGGAATTTGAACCCTGATTTCAGACTCATATTTCAAAGCTCGGACCACTATATCACAAACATCCTCTAAGCATATCTTGCAAAGA
>JARBWK010002257.1:0-15597 GCA_030556195.1 Anolis apletophallus
GAACTGGGCCAAACTTCCCACAGAACCCCCAGGAGGCAAGAGGAGGTCTCTACTTGGGAAAGGGAGGCGGGCTTTCCCAATGCATGGAGAGGGAGAGACCAAGTAGACAACGGGTGGGGAGGGGGTGTTTGTAATTTTTTGTGCCTTTATCGAGGTAGGTTTCTTAGGGTTTTTATACTTCAACACACTAGACTCTTTCCCCCCCCCTTGGAGGTTCCAATTTCCCACGGCACACCTGATGATCGTTCACGGCACACTGGTTGGGAAACACTGGATTAGGTTATGATCATCTCATCTGATCTAGATCAGTGCTTTTCAACTTTTTTGAGCAGCGGCACATTTTTACATTTACAAAATCCTGGGGCAAGCCACCCACTGAACTGACACAAAATGACACTCTAACGCAGTAATACATATAGTTAATATACAGGGCCGGACCTAGGTAATTTTAAATGGTAAGCGAACAGTATTTTGGCACCCCCCAACCAATCACTGATAGATACAGTAGATAGATAGATAGATATATGAATTGGGTGCATAGACAAATTTGGGCCCTCCAGGTATTTTGGACTTCCTACTGGCTGTTTGGAATTGTGGGAGTTGAAGTACAAAACACATGGAGGGCTGAAGTTGGCCCATGCCACACACACACACACACACAGGTAGGGTGCCAGGCGACTGGCACCCTACCTGTCCAGGGACGATCTGGCCACGGTGATCCAAGCGACGGTCATCTCGAGACTGGACTACTGTAACGCCCTCTACGTTGGCCTTCCGTTGTCGACAATTCGGAAACTCAAGCTGGTGCAGAATGCTGCTGCTCGCTTGCTGGTGGGAGCACCAGTGAGGGAGCACATCACTCCCATCCTTCGGCAACTGCACTGGCTTCCTATCGAGTACCAAATTGCCTTCAAGGTGTTGGTTTTAACCTTTAAGGCCTTACACCAGGCATGTAGCCAGGGGGGGGGGGCTAAGGGTGGTCCGCGAAAAGGCCTTACTGGTACATTATTTAAACTGTTATGTTTATTCATATCATGATCTGATCACCATGCTCATTATATCCCACATTAATGGGGTTATTGGGATAACAATACAAAAGGTTTGCTAGGGTAGACCCTCTTCCACCCAGTCTCAGCCCCCCGAACCAAACTCAGCCCCCCGAATCAAACTCCTGGCTACGGCCCTGCCTTACACGGTCTAGGGCCTGTGTACCTGAGGGACCGCCTTGCCCCGTATGTTCCCCCGAGATCACTACGCTCAGAAGAACAGAATCTGTTACTTGTCCCCTCAATCCGCTCTTGCCATCTATTCACAACCAGGCAAAGAGCTTTCTCTGTGGCGGCACCGGTGTTGTGGAACTCCCTTCCAGACGACACCCGAGCGATCCCAGAGCTTGTCCCTTTTCGAAGGGCTTGCAAGACGGCCCTCTTCAGACTGGCCTTTAATTAAACTGGTCAGTCCTGGCGTGTCCTGGGCCTTGAGTTTTAAGGAATTTGTAACTCCCCTGAATTTTACTACTGTTATACTGTTTTATGTTTTTATGTTTTTACTGTATGGCTGTATGTTTTTGTTACATGCAGCATGTTTTTATTGTATGTTGTGATCCGCCCTGAGCCTGCAGGGAAGAGCGGAATATAAGATTGAATAAATAAATAAATAAATAAAAAATATATATTCCTTCCTTCCCACCATTTTCCCTGCTCTATTCCTATTATCTTTGTGTGTGTGTGTGTGTGTGTGTGTGTGTGTGTCTATATCTAATAAAGCAGGTTTGGTACTTTTCCGAGCATAAAAAGTACAGTCAGAGAGTGATGCTACTTGCGTGTCAACTCTGAAAAAGAGGGTCTTGCAATGAAAGACTAACACTGTGATTAAATGCATTTTAATACACCCTGTGCCCAATTTGAGATAATATAGGCTAGATGGGTGAATGCAGTACAGTTGGAGCTATGGAAATTTAATGTGAATGGGAAACACCACTGCGCATGGCAAAGAGTCTGTCCTTCTCCGCTGCTGGCACGGAGCCTGGAAATATTGTTTCAACTTAAGGAACAGAGAGACTCAGCATTGATAAACTGCACTGTGTGAAAGAAATAACTAATAGATGGCTATTGTTCTCAATCTTAGGTATGACAGAGAGATGATGCTAATGATTTATGCAGTGTTTATTGGTTTAATGAAATGTCATGTAAGCAACATTAATCACCAGCCAATTATGATTGTTTTTATCCATGAAGAAGGGGTGGGCTTTACTGAAATGACTCCATTGAGGTATAAATGTCTTTGTATGAGAAGTGACGGGGTCTTTTGCCCCTACCTGCAGCTGTGTTCTGCTGGCAGAAGCCCACCAGCTGGTGCCAGAATAAATTCTTTTTGATTTTCACCTACTTCACAGTTGTCGTGTGTTCTCCCTCATCCTAGAACCCGCGCGTACAAGCAGCTTTGGTAAAGTTAAATTGGTACTTGGAGTTCCATAACTCCTCAATTCTGCTTCACTATATCTATTCCCCTTTCTTCCTTCTCAGCCCTATACCCCAGAGGGCCCAGAATATCAAGGCAGAAAATCCCACATTATCTGAGTGTGGACTAGGGTTGCCATATGTCCCTTATTCTAAGGGACGTCCCTTATTTCGGCCCTAAAATGTGTGTCCCGTTTTTCAGGCCCTGTCCCTTATTATTGACTAGCAGGACAGGACTGGGTGGGGTTGACCAGAGGAAGGCGCGCGCTTTGGTTTCCATGGCAATGCCTGCCCGGGGATTCCCACTCGCAAGGCAGGCTGACAGTCACGCGCTTGCGAGTTTGTGTCTGCCTGCGTCTCCGTTGGAAGGAAGAGGCGATACAGTACTTTTTCAAAGTACAGTAGACTCAATTAAGCGTTACCCAAAGGGAATGTAAGATCATGTTGGATAAAGATAGTTTCTGGTTGCTTGAGAGTTACTCTTAAAATAGGCCTAGCTGTGTATCCCAATACTATACAATGCTGTGTATCCCATACTCTACTATACCATTAAGTATTGACATGATAATAATAATAATGTTAATAATAATGTTTGAGTTTTATTGATTGTATTGTTTTTTATAATTTGTTATTGCTTTGTTATTGTGTGTTATTGGGCCTGGCCCCATGTAAGCCGTCCCGAGTCCCCTTGGGGAGATGGGTGCGGGGTATAAAAGAAGTTGATAAATAAATAAAATAAATAAGATGTACTGTCTTATCAAATTTATTTTATTTTAATGTTTAGACAGTGCACTTTTAAAGTCAGCAAAGTCAAGTACTAAATACAGATGGAGAAAATAAGGTAGTTCTAATAGTGTTTTTTCTGCATGACAAAGCATGCAGAAACATACCATGTACTGTTAAGAGGGTGTAAGTTTGTGAGTTTCAATCATTATCTTATTCTGTTAATAAAACTATTTATAGATGGAGTTCAGGGGGAAATAGACCTTGACATTTGGGAGTTACAGTTTCTGGGATTTATAGTTAACACACAATCAAAGAGCATCCTGAACTCTTTCAACAATGGAATTGAACCAAACTTGGCATATTGAACTCTCATTACCAACAGAAAGTACTGAAAGGGTTTGCTTGGGAATTGACCTTGAGTTTGGAAGTTGTAGTTCACCTACACCCAGAGAGCACTGTGGACTCAAACAATGTTATGTTGTTCTTTGTTTTCTATCCAGAATCACAATGTTGGAAGCACGCTCGCTACTTGAAGGTCCCTAAAACAGGTCAGTGAGTTATTTGGCTCGGACCACTCATAGGATTTACTTGGACTCTATGTTTGCGCCGCTTTAGCCCTGCTTTATGTTCTGGGCTCATTGTGTTGAATTGCGTATGCTTGATTACTGAGAAACATATAGTTTGTATAAATCCAATATATTGTGATATAGATATGATGCTCATTGTACTGTGTTTAGTGTGACACTAATTCTTATGACTGCACACCAGAATATATTTTTATATTTTTGCAATCTAATAGTATTTCATTTGCGTCGCATTCTAGTCCAGCCCTCTTATTTGTTGGCTTTAGCATTGTGTTACGTTACTTGTTCCTAGTGAGCATATTGTGCGTTGTGTATTGGAGTACTTTTTCCACCTTTGCCAGGCAAGGCAGCTGGTGCCCTACCTACCGAGGCCTTGATTGTATCATGTAATAAATATATAATAAAGGTGCCATAGTAACGGAGATAGTGTGTTTAAAAGGTGAACTACAATTCCCTTGTAGCAGCCTCATCGCCTCACAAGGACATACACACATATGTCCCCCTTCTCTATGTAATGGCACATATAATAATTGGTGGCAGCTTTCTGATTACATATATATTGTGTGCTAAAAGGATGTTTGTCTTTACAGTGTGGTACTGTGACAATTCGAGAAAGGATGAGTTTATAACTGGATTAAAAACAAGCGTTCTAGTAGTTCACAGAAGAACACACCTTGATTTTGACATCTGTTTCTAAATGTGGTTTGATCCTGTGCATTCATATTTACCAGCTCTTACTAGAAATATGTTTTTAAAAGTCCACAAACAATAGTAAGCCATTTATTTATTTAGGGCTCGGAGGGCTCGGAGCGGCTCACAGTCATATAAATTTATTTTATTTATTTACTTTGCTTCTAGACCGCCTCTCTCAGCCCGAAGGCGACTCGAGGCGGTGTACAACAGCAAAAACTGCTTAAGGCAAACATATCAACAATTATCAATACAATACAATTCCAGCACACACAAATTAGCATTCAACGTTAAAAACACAATATCAGCGTCTCATTAATTAAATCGACTTCCAATTGCATCGTCGTCGTTCCTTAGATCTCAATTTGACAATCATACATCTGCAAATGCCCGGTCAAATAGCCAGATCTTAACCCTCCTGCGAAATGTCAGGAGGGAGGGGGCCGATCTGATGTCATTAGGAAGGGCGTTCCAAAGCCGAGGAGCCACCACTGAAACGGCCCTGTCTCTCGTCCCCTCCAGTCGCGCCTGCGAAGCAGGCGGGACTGAGAGCAGGGTCTGTCCGGATGATCTTAAGCATCTTGAAGGTTCATAGGAAGAGATGCGTTCGGACATGTAAGTTGGACCAGAACCGTTAAGGGCTTTAAAGGCCAAAGCCAGCACTTTGAATTGTGCCCGGTAGCAAACTGGTAGCCAGTGGAGCTGGTGCAACAGAGGTGTTGTGCGCTCCCTGAGTGCTGCTCCTGTTATCAACCTGGCTGCTGTCCGTTGAACCAGTTGAAGCTTCCGAGCAGTCTTCAAAGGCAGTCCCACGTAGAGGGCGTTGCAGTAATCTATACGGGATGTAACCAAATACCGCCTTCAACCAGCCCTGGACTCATCATAGGAAGGACTCACCCTTCAATTTAAAGGAGTTCAGCGGCTGGGGTCTGTCCACCATCTGTGGCGGCTGACCAGAGAGAGAGAGAAGGAGAGGCGTTCACCATCTACCCCTCGCAGACGGAAGAAGACAACTAAGTAAGACAGTTTGGATTCTTCGAGCCCGTAAACTTTCTAAAGGTTTTTGGAGACAGACACTTGCAGCTTTATGTCTTGTTAAATAAACCCAGTTACTTTTTTCATGAAGCTTGGTTCTGTGAAGTCTTTGGGGCCCTCTCCCTCAGAGGAAGGCAATCTGCATCCCCTGGGCATAGGATGTTTATAGCAACTAACGTGGTCACTCCATCCAAGCCCAGGTGGACCTTCAAATTAAATAAAAACACAACAGAGGTAAAAACAACATATTAGATTAAAAGAAGGTTTTCCAGCTTAGCAATCGAAGGCTAGCCGGAAACGATGGGTCTTGCAGGCCTTGTGAAAAGAGGATCGGCCATAAGTTCATGGTTTACCAAGAGCCAATATAGCTGGTGGGGAGAAATTTTCTGTTGTAAAAATCTGGGAAGCAGACGTTTTAGGCCAACTCTGCAGTGGGAGAGATTGTGCCCCTTTTCCAGAAAGGCAAATTTGGATTTGGCACAAGGAATTTATGTCTTTGCTTCAGAAGCATAACACAGTATCAGCAAAGCAAGGGAAGCACCTTGGAGGAAAGCAAGGTGTACTTGCTTATTTACCCTTTCACAATAATGATGGAGGCGATTGTCAATGATAGAATTTATGAATGTTAGAGTGTTTCCAAAGGTTATATAATATCATTTAAAGGGTGTAGAATAATAAGGGATAAAACCACAAGATAGCAGCAAGTGTTTGTTTACTTTTTGTTTGTTACTTTAGTTTGTGTGTGTGTATATTGTTTTTGTGTTTTGTGCAAGTTTTAGTTGTAGGTACAATGTAGTTGTGTAGTTTTGTTATATCACAACAACACAAGGGAAATGCTTTGGAAGCTATAGATCAGGAGTGCTCACACTTTTTCAGCATGGGAGCTACTGATTAAAAAACCAAGTCCCAAAGATCACCTACCCAGAAATGTAAAACGTATAACTATTTTTCTTATTAATTAATTTATATCTATTATTCATTTTTATGTACCGCTCCTTCCAGCAGGCTCGGGGCAGTTTACATAAAATGAAGTTATAAAGCATCAACATTTCAATTTAATAACAACAATATAAAACAGAGCATTAAAAATACATCCAACCACCCCATTTCTCCCACACTGCCATATTACCACACATATTATCAGCCAGAAAGTAAGAGGCTTTTGAACTGCAAGGCCATTTAATACTCAGCAAGGTAAACAAAGGGGCATGCAAAAATACATCCAACCACCCCATTTCTCCCACATTTCCATATCCCCCAACATATATTTCTCAAGGAACAAAGCAAGCAGAGAGGCTTTGGAGCTAAAGGCCATTTTAAACATTAAAAATAAACAAAGAGACATGCCACAGAACAATCAAGCACCCACCCCAAAGTAAAAGACTGACCTTTGAGATGCGGTAAGGAAATGACCCCAATGCGTCCTTCTTCTTCTCCTCCATCGTTGCTCCTATTTCCACGCTGCCAGCATGCGTGCCGCCTCCAAGAGCTCACGAGAAGTCCGAGAGGCAGAATGGGCGCTTCTGCGCATGCGCGCAGGGCCAGCCATGCATCACGTCATCCAGGCCCGCCCCTTTGGTCTCCTACGACTCTGAGTGGCTGGAAGACGGAGGGAGAGGAGGAATCAAAAGGGGCTCATTCTGCCTCTTGGACTCTGGATGTCTGGAGCTTTTTGAGGCAGCGCACGAGCTGAGGAGCGGGGAGGAGCAACGACAGAGGACTTCTTTGCAGCGTGCAGGGGTGCGTGAAGAGGACCAACAGCAAAAAACCTGGTCAGGGGCCTGAAGATCACCAGGATGAGGCCCGAAGATCACCCTGGTGATTGCGATCACCGTTCTGAGCACCCCTGCTATAGATTCATTAAGGTTCAACACAATTTGAGTTCATTAAAGTTCAACACAATTTGAGTTCAGCACAATATATAGTTCAACAGAATGATTAGGGGAATTCAATACAGTTATACATACAACAATACAAAGGTGAGGGAAGCTATGGATATGTTGGACTAAATAGTCCATACAAGGTCTCTCAAGCTCTCATTACTCACGGTCCTTTTCAAAACGCCAGATGGTCAAGAAAACTTGTGTCTTTTAAAGAGTCAGGTAGCGTTTGCAATCCACATGGAAGGTAAATAAGGGAACGCTGATAGTTCGATGTTTTGAAAGCCAAAGAGCTGCTCCAAAGTATACTCCGACTCAGCGTGAGTTATGTAAATCCACAATGTTTTCAAAACGAGAGAGTAAAAGCAACTTGTTTCCAATAAAGAGTCAGATAGCGTTTGTAATCATGGAAAATAAACAGATAAGCTCAGTTTGTTTGGGTTTTGAAAGCCAAAGGCTGCTTCAAAGTATATTAGGGCTCCGAGTGAACAATGTGAGCCCGCAATGTTTTGAAAACACAAGGCTATTTTGCAGCAGGCTTCTGGGTATGCTCCGACTCAGTGAGAGCAAGCGGACCGTGTTCGGCTCCCTCCTTGTAACAAAAGGAGTGGTAGACCGAAGATGGATAAATCCAAGGGTAAATCATAAATCCATAGGGTCCCAACACAGACCGTGGTCGATACACTCTGTGATGCTCTGTGTTTATTAATTTATGAAAAACAAATTTAGTGAAGCCTCCGAGTATGACGTGAAATTGTCGCCCTGAGGAAGTCTAGGACGAAACAGGGTGGATCCATGTACGCGATCCCATAGGCGAGACCCCATGCTCGACGGAATTTAGATTTGGCTTCTCTATCTGGTGTTGGAACCCTATGGATTTGTGACTTACCCCTTGATTTATCCATCTTCGGGCTACCACTCCTTTTGTTACAAGGAGGGAGCCGAACCTGGTCCGCTTGCTCTCACTGAGTCGGAACTATATATTGTGCTGAACTCAAATTGTGTTGAACTTTAATGAACTCAAATTATGTTGAACCTTAATGAATCTATAGCTTCCAAAGCTTTCCCCTTGTGTGGTTGTGATAGTATCAGTAGTTTGTAGTAGATTTAGTTGTGTTGCCTTAATTTTGATATATATCACAACATTTTGCTTGTGTTAGTATTGCTATACTGTTATATTCCCTCTTTCTCAAACAAAAGTGACTTACAAACAAAAGTGTTTGGAATATAAGTCTTAAGATAGCATTCCTTGCAACCAAGACCATGGTTAGGTTAGAGCTCTCCAGCCACCATGGTGCAAGAAGTACTGCTGTAAGTTTAAAAAAATGGCAAACTACTTTTTTCTGTTGCAACCTGTAAGACTGTAATGTAGTAGGGGCAGGGCTGTCCAACTTCTACCAGCCCAAGGGCGGAATTCGGTGACTGATCAGGTGGCGGGGTGGGCCGCAGCGGGGGGGCGTGGTTGCTCGTGGGGGGCGTGGTCGCTCATGGGGGCAGGGCCAATCACGGGGGCGATTTCTCCCGGTTCTGCCGCCCTGGCTGACGCTGTAGGAGGGAGGCGAGAAGCTAAGGAGGGCTCCCTGGCCCCTCCCTCCCCTCCTACAGCAGCCAGGGTGGCAGAAGGGCTATTTTTTCTCCCAGTTCTGCCGCCCTGGCTGACGTTGTAGGAGGAGGGAAGCTAAGCCGAGGACTCCCTGGCCCCCCTCCCACAGCGTCAGCCAGGGCGGCAGAAGCAGCAATTTCTCCCGGTTCTGCCGCCCTGGCTGACGCTGTGGGAGGGAGGGGCGAAGCTAAGGAGGGCTCTCCTTGGCCCCTCCCTCCCACAGCGTCAGAAGCAGCGATTTCTCCCGGTTCTGCCGCCCTGGATGACGTTGTAGGAGGGAGGGCGCCAAGCCAAGGAGGGCTCCCTTGGCCCCCTCCTCCCTCCCACAGCGTCAGCCAGGGCGGCAGAAGCAGCGATTTCTCCCGGTTTTGCCGCCCTGGCTAACGTTGCAGGAGGGAGGCGGAGCCAGGAGGGCCTCCTTGCCCCTCCTCCCACAGCGCCAGCCAGGCTAGCAGGCATTTTTTCTCGGTTCTGCCGCCCTGGCTGACGTTGTAGGAGGGAGGGTGGAGCTAAGGTGGGCTCCCCTTGGCCCCTCCCACAGCGTCAGGGCGGCAGAAGTGGTGTGCGCATGCACACAATCTTTTTCAGGATTTTTTTTGAGAATTTTTTTTTAAAAAAAATTCAGGATTTTTTTTAATTTTTATTTTTATTGCAGGAGAGTAGGGGGGCTGGATCCAAGGGGCTGGCGGGCTGTGTGCGGCCCACGGGCCACCTGTTGGACAGCCCTGTAGTAGGGCATACCTGTTAGAATGTCTCTTTGCCTCCATCATAATATCAGAGCTAAGGAGCAACGGAAAAGAAAGCACAAAGATGGAGATGAGCAAACAATAGTGTGCTGCTTTAGTTTAGGCAAGAAAGCTCCCAACCACCACAAGTCCTCTGTGCAGATTCTGTACTAAAACTTCCAGTTGGTGGTTGGCGATACCGAGGGCTTCCCGATCAAGGCTTGGCCGGCAGAGGATCCACCTGCAGCCACAGCCCATTCTCAGCTCTCAGGATTAATTCTGGCTTGCGCCGTACAGTCTGGCTTTTTTCATCCGGACGAACCACGAACCGGAGCAACGTGAGAGCTAAGGTCACTTTCAGCTCCGCCATGGCAAACGTCTGCCCAATGCAGTTCCTGCAAAGAGGAGAAAGGTACGTTTTATGGAAAACGGCATATCCTAGGACCAAAAGGGAATAGAACAAGCTGGGGTTCTATTGTG
This sequence comes from Anolis apletophallus, assembly GCA_030556195.1. Taxonomy (NCBI): domain Eukaryota; kingdom Metazoa; phylum Chordata; class Lepidosauria; order Squamata; family Anolidae; genus Anolis; species Anolis apletophallus. The sequence continues at coordinate 10,183 of JARBWK010002257.1, forward strand.
AAAAGAAATCATGAGGTGGTGTGGTTCGTATGTTTTTCCTAAAGAAAAAGGTCCTTTCATGAAGGACAAACCACAGATGGCTCAGTATCTAGTCCATGATGTTTTTCAGTTCAGGAGTTTCCTAAGGCAAATTTGTCTTGAGCTTGTAATTCTCACCCACTTTTTGTTCTTCTGTAGAGTCACATTTATTTATTTATTTTTATTTCTCATATTTCTATATCGCCCCTCTCAGCCCGAAGGCGACTCGGGACAGTTTGCACAAGGCAGTCTCTGCCCTTCAATCAAAAACACGAATAACAAACCAAACAATGACCATATAGCACAACCATTAGCAATTAAAACATACAATTACAGTCTCAGCGTCATGTTGAAATCACTTTCCGTCACGTCGTCGTCATTCCATATATCTAATTAAACTGTTATATTTCATCAGCAAATGCCTGCTCAAACAGCCAGGTCTTGACTTTCTTGCGAAATGTCAGGAGGGAGGGGGCCGATCTGATGTCTCTAGGGAGGGCGTTCCAAAGCCGAGGAGCCACCAGTGAAAAGGCCCTGTCTCTCGTCCCCACCAGTCGCGGCTGCGAAGAAGACAGGACCGAGAGCAGGGCCTCTCCAGATGATCTTAAACATCTCGATGGTTCATAGGGAGAGATGCGTTCGGACAGGTAAGTTGGACCTGAACCGTTTAGGGCTTTAAAGGCAAAAGCCAGCACTTTGAATTGTGCCCAGTAGCAAACTGACAGCCAGTGAAGCTGGCACAACAGGGGAGTTGTACACTCTCTGAGTGCCGCTGGCTGCTGTCCGTTGGACTAGATGCAGCTTCCGAACAGTCTTCAAAGGCAACCCCACGTAGAGAGCATTGCAGTAATCTATACGGGATGTAACCAGAGCATGGACCACCATGGCCAAGTCAGATTTCCCAAGGTACGGGTGCAGCTGGCGCTCAAGTTTTAACTGTGCAAATGCTCCCCTGGTCACCGCCGAAACCTGGGGTTCCAGGCTCAGTGATGAGTCCAGGATCACACCCAAACAGCGAACCTGCGACTTCAGGGGGAGTGTAACCCCGTCTAACACAGGCTGTAACCCTATGCCCTGTTCGGCCTTTCTGTCTTGTCTGGATACAATTTCAATTTGTTTGCCCTCATCCAGTCCGACACAGCGGCCAGTCACCGGTTCAGGACCAAAACAGCATCCTTAGTAGCAGGTGGGAAGGAGTGTCAGAGTTGGACATCATCTGCGTACAGATGACACCGCACTCCGAAACTCCGGATTACCTCCCCCAGCGGCTTCATGTAGATGTTAAACAACATGGGAGATAGTATTGAACCCTGAGGAACCCCACAAGACAATGGTTGTGGGGTTGAACAGGTATCTCCCAATAACACCTTCTGAGATCCGCCCTCCAGAAAGGACCGGAGCCACTGCAAGACAGTACCTCCAAGCCCCATCTCTGCTAGGCGTCCCAGAAGGATACCATGGTCAACGGTATTGAAGGCCGCTGAGAGGTCCAGCAGAACCAGCAGGGACACACTCCCCCTGTCTAGCTCCCGGCGTAGATCATCCACTAAGGCGATCAAGGCTGTCTCGGTACCATGTCCCGGCCTATAACCAGACTGTGCCGGGTCTAGATAATCCGTGTCTTCCAAGAATACATACTATGATATTTCAATGCCTGAAGTGAAGGGGATAAAAAGTCCTTATGACATGACATCTGATAAGAGTGTAGGGCTACAAGGGGTTCTGGAGACCAAATAGAGGAGGATTTGTATTTTACAAATGCCTTTTTCAAGTGGTCTCCTGCATATTATAACAAGTGCAAATGTGGAGTTTGTTTTCAATAGATACCACATTCTCCCAAAATTGAAAAATGAGTTATTGATGACAGCTCCATAAATAATTTTCAATCCCCGAAGATCAATAATTTTGGCCTTGACCACTGCCTTGCTGATTCTACCTGCTTATTTTACTAGCATTTTATTTCAAAAGCGGATCATATTTGCTGGTGACATTATCAGACCACAAAGAACGGTATCTGATGGCTTCTATGTCAGTGGGAGGATAAATCCAGTCCGGGAAATAGACTTCAGGAGCTTGGGAAGCTACGTTCCCAGGCCCGGATTAACAGCTTTTTACGCCCTAGGCCACACTTTGGAATTACGCCCCCTTTAAGCCAACTTCTACCACACCCCTCACCTCCCTCTCTCCCCCCTCCGCCTCGCGGCGCCACATCCTTCCTGTCCTGTGCCTTGAGAAGTCTGACTTGGCCACGGTGGTCCATGCTCTGGTTACATCCCGTATAGATTACTGCAATGCTCTCTACGTGGGGTTGCCTTTGAAGACTGTTCGAAGCTGCAACTAGTCCAACGGACAGCAGCCAGGTTGATAACAGGAGCGCCATTCAGAGAGCGTACAACTCCTCTGTTGTGCCAGCTCCACTGGCTGCCAGTTTGCTACCGGGCACAATTCAAAGTGCTGGCTTTAGCCTTTAAAGCCCTAAACGGTTCAGGTCCAACTTACCTGTCCGAACGCATCTCTCCCTATGAACCATCGAGATGTTTAAGATCATCTGGAGAGGCCCTGCTCTCGGTCCCGCCGTCGCAGGCGCGACTGGCGGGACGAGAGACAGGGCCTTTTCAGTGGTGGCTCGGCTTTGGAATGCCTTCCTAAAGACATCAGATCGGCCCCCTCCCTCCTGACGTTTCGCAAGAAAGTCAAGACCTGGTTATTTGAGCAGGCATTTGTTGATGAAATATAAGGCTTAATTGGATATAAGGAATGACGACGATGTGATGGAAACTGATTTCAACATGACGCTGAGGCTGCAATTGTATGTTTTTAATTGTTAAATTGTTATTATATGTTTTTTTTCTGGGGTTGAGTTGTTGCTGTGTTGTATTGAGGGCAGAGACTGCCTGTGTAAACCGTCCCCAGTCACCATCGGGCTGAGAGGGGCGGTATAGAAACGTGACAAATAAATAAATAAATAATAAATGGGGCTGAGGGGAAAGGTGCGTGCGTGCTGTCACTGAAGAGAAGAAGGGAACGGGCCTCTTTGTGTGGTGTGGAGCGAGTTCGTGACCCCTCAGGAAGGAGGCAGAGGAGGGCGAGTGCCATAGAGCCAAGGCCCAAAGGGACGGGGGGCCTTACCTGGAGAAAGCCGGGCTGGGTCCAGAGCATGCTCTTCATCCAGGGCAGTGGCTTCAGGGGCGGCCCCCCACGTGCGGCTCATGGCCCAGCGGCTGCAGAGAGTCGGGCCTTCCTCTGCCTCTGGGCCTCCATGCCGCACCCGAGGGAATGGGTGTCTGGCCTGGCCTGGCCTGGCTCGGAGCGGCTTCCTTCGCAGGCTGCTGAGGGAAAAGGAGGCCGCGGGAAAGAAGGGCGGCGTGCGGCATGGAGGCCCAGAGGGGAGCCTGAGGTGGAGGAAGGCCCCGACTCTCTGCAGCCGCTGGGCCAAAAGGAGGCGGCGCCAAGGCCGGGCTCCGCAGAGGCAGCACTCGTGCTCACAGCGTGAAGGGAGGGCTCAGGCGCAGAAGCACTGGCTGAGAAGCAGTGGCCTAGATGGATGGGTTGAGGTTGATGCGACAAGCACGAGTGCTGCCTCCACGGAGCCCGGCCTTGGCCCCGCCTTCTTTTGGGTACCAGGCTGCAGGAGCCAATCACGGCGCGATTTTTAAATTATTTTATAACAATTTTTTGGGGTCCGTGATCTGCCCCTCAGCTTGCCCATAGGCCATGGCCTAGGTTGGCCCTATGGATTATCTGGGCCTGTACACTCTCATTGTTTTTAAATCTCAATGAAAGACTGATTTTCCAAAGCTTTTGGGATTTCAGGTTAATATTGTTTTAGAATCTTGTATATTTTGTTTGCATCTATTGGACAATTGGCTTTATATTATATTCTACTTTTTCTATTTTCTCTGGATAATTGTACAGGCAGTCCCTGAGTTACAAAAATTCGCCTTACAAATTACTCATAATTGAGAATGGGCGTGAGACAACGGGAAGCGAGAGAAATCTACTCCTAGGAAGGGAAATTCACTGCTGGAAGAGTTATCATGGGGGAACGTTATCTCCACTGAAGGTTTATCACCAAATATTTGCTTCCACAACAAGCCAAAGTTTTCAAAATCCAATTATTACAGGAACAGAGAGTCTTCTGAACAGGGGCACGGACAGCAAAGCAAACAACACAAGGGTGTTAACCCTTCCCTATGCTATTCAAAGTGTGTGTGTAGATGTAGATATAGATATAGATGGCTGGAGTTACACTTAAAATGTTTGTGTTCCAACTTACATACAAATCCAACTGAGGAACAAACCTAGAGAACCTATCTTGCTGGGAACTTGGGGACTGCCTGCATTGAATAATTTTATATTTTCTGGTGCCACTCTGCTACAACACTTTCAACTTTGCCTGTCAGGAAAAGCCCCCTCTCTCATGTTCTAGATTCAGGGCTGCCCAGGAAGTCGATCACAATTGACCAGTCGATCCCGGGACCAAAGGAAGTCGATCCCAGATGGATAGGGCACTTCTCAGAGGGGGGCGGAGCCAGGCCACGCCAAGCCCCGCCCCCTCTGGCTTTCGCACTCCCAGCAGCTGCTCCAGCCTTGAAGAGGGCAGGTGCACTAGCAGCATTGCCATCCCTCAAGCCTGGAGAAGCTGGGAGCTCCAAAACCAGAGGGAGGCAGAGCTTGGCAGCCTTGGTGCCGCCCCTGGCTTCAGCCCTACCAGCAGTTTCTCCAGGCTTGAGGGATGGCAATGTCAAGCCAGTGGTGGCATAGCTAGCACAAGGCCAGCTTGGCACTGCTATCCCCAAGCCTCCAGCATAGAGGAGGTAGGTAGATCTTTCTGACTTGGTTTTATTATAAGTAGCTTGCATGTTGAAAAAAAAAGTGTGGGCACCCCTGTAATCTAGAATGATTTACTTCAGGGCTGTCTGGGGCGGCCCTGCAGGTGTTTGGACTTCAACTCCCAGAAATCTAGCCAGTTTACCAGCTGTTAGGATTTCTGGGATTTGAAGTCCAAAACACCTGCAGGGCTGGCAGTTGACAGTTTCCCTGATTTACTTCATCTTTGAAATATTGGTGAACCCATACATTGGAGAGTAGCTTTCTATTATCATGTTATCAGATTTTTTTATCTCTGCTAACGTAACATAACATTTTTAATACCCTCTTAACATCTCCCCACTTCCCATATTCTGTATACAATGTTCCCTCACTACTTCGCGGTGTGCTTAGTACGGACTCGCTGTGTCGTGGATTTCAAAAAAATATTAATTTAAAATATATATCATAGTATTTTTGCTGTTTTGTGGGGGGTTTTCGCCGCCTCTCCTCCAAGGCGCTTCCCTCCTCAGCAGTCCTCCCTCTCTCCAGCCTTGAAGGGCCTTTCCTTCCTTTCTCTTTTCCCTT
>JARBWK010002258.1:0-15595 GCA_030556195.1 Anolis apletophallus
CTTCCACATAGCTGAATAAAAACCCACTTTTTCTGCTTTGAACCGGGTTATATGGCAGTGGGGACACAGCTCCATATCCCAGAATATTAAGGCAGAAAATCCCACTATGTCTGCTTTGAACTGGGTTATCAGAGTCCACACTCAGATAATTTGGGATTTCCTGTTCCATCTTGCCTCCTGCACTGTGCTTATAATATAATATATTGTATATACATATAATATTGATAATATTATAATGTAATACAATAGAACACTACTAATAATAATATATTATATATTTTATATTACATGTAATATTACTAATAATATTACAGTATAATGTTAAAGTACAATGTAATATACAATAATAATATTGTGCTATGGCAATAATATAATATATTGTATTTCCATTTTAATTGTAAGCCGCTCTGAGTTCTCTTCGGGGTGAGAAGGACAACATGTAATATACAATAATACTGTGCTATGGCAATAATATAATATAATGTATTTACATTTTACTTGTAAGCTGCTCTGAGTCCCCTTTCTCGCGAAGGGTGGCATGTAATATACAATATTAATATTGTGCTATGGCAATAATATAATATATTGTATTTACATTTTACTTGTAAGCCGCTCTGAGTCCCCTTCAGGTGAGAAGGGCGGCATGTCATATACAATACTAATATTGTGCTACGGCAATAATATAATATATTGTATTTACATTTTACTTGTAAGCCGCTCTGTATCCCCTTCGGGATGAGAAGGGCAGCATGTAATATATAATACTAGTTGAGGACCCGGCGGTGCCCGGGTTATTTGAGGAAGGCATTGTGTGCCAAGGTTGGTTCCTATTAGATGTTTATGTAGCTTGCAGTGGTTTCAGGAACTTAGTGAAGGTACTGCGAGGGGGCCATGGTGCATCCCCCTCCAAACAGCACCAGGATGTTGAGTGGGTCATAGGGGCTGTGTGTATCACATTTTGTCTTGATCATTCTCTGGATGAGGGTTGCAGTGGTGTCTGGAAGTGAATGAAGGTACTTCAAATCCCATCATCCGTGGTCTGTCCCACTCAAAACTGCACCAGGATGTAGAGTGGGCCATGGGTACTCTGTGTGCCAAGTTTGGGTCTGGTCTGTGATGTATAGGGGCTGCAGTGTTGTTTGGAAAGTGAATGAGGTGAAGGTACTGCAAATCCCATCATTTGTGGCACATCCTGCCCTAAATCACACCAGGTTGTGTAGTGGGCCTGTGGGCCCCTATTTGCTATGTTTGGTCCTGATCCGTCATTGCTGTGGGCCACAGTGGCTGAGTGCCTGAGGCCTTTTGCTTTCCCTCCAAGTCACCTTAGAAGTGTATTGGGTGAAGGTACTGAACATTCCCTTTCCAACAGAAAAAACTGTCAACTGGATAACTTCAACTCCAGCCATTTATGCCTGCCTCAGGCCCTTCCCCTTCCTCTCTGTGCTGTGTTGGAATGTTGGGAGGCTGGCCAGTCACAGCCATTTATGCAATAATCCAACAGTTGCAGCCAATTGAAACGCTGGCACATATTCGCTCGGTCGTACCACCCACCCACAAAAACTGACTTTTATTATATACATAGATAGATTAATATTGTGCTATGGCAATAATATAATATATTGTATTTACATTTTACTTGTAAGCCACTCTGAATCCCCTTCAGGTTGACATATAAATGTCGTAAATAAATTAAAATAAAAGAAATTTAGAGCAGTGTTTTTCAACCTTTTTTGAGCCGCGGCACATTTTTTACTTTTACAAAATCCTGGGGCACACCACCAACCGAAATGACACAAAATGACACTCTAACACAGTAATACATATAGTTAATATGTTTTTAAATGTATGTATACACTCAGTGTGAAACCTGGACCTGTTTCGATGAACACAACATAGATATCCTGGCAGGAATGGCAGAAAGACACACACGAAGAAAGGGTATTTGGAGGTTCCAATTTCCCACGGCACACATGACGATCGCACACTAGTGTGCCACGGCACACTGGTTGAGAAACACTGATTTAGAGAATCAACTTCAAAACAGATATGGTGGGATTTTCTGCCTTGCTATTCTGGGTTATATGGCTGTGTGGAGGGGCCTGGGTCTACACTGGCACCTAACCCAGAACATAAGGCAGATCACCCACCTTATCTGCTTTGAACTGGGTCACCTGAGTCCACACTGCCATATAACCCAGTTCAAAACAGAAAGTGTGGGGCTGTGTGGAAGGGCCTGGGTCTACACTGGCACCTAACCCAGAACACCAAGGCAGATCACCCACCTTATCTGCTTTGAACTGGGTCACCTGAGTCCACACTGCCATATAACCCAGTTCAAAACAGAAAGTGTGGGGCTGTGTGGAAGGGCCCCCAGTTCAAAACACACAATCTGGATATAGATTTGGGATGGCAAGGCAGAAGGGGCTTGAGAGGCCGCCAGGGCCTGTGGATTTCCTCAGGTGCTTCTGAGGCTCTTCCAAACGAAGCCAGGCCCGCTGGCCTTCCAAATGAGCGGGTTGGGCCTATCCCAGCAGCTCAGCCCGGCCTGGCAATACTCAAGAGGCGGGATGCTCTCCTTTCTTTCCCTCTCCTCCTCCCTCTGGCGCTTTGGCAGGAGAGAAGGCAGGGCCCGGACTCACCCTCCCGGAGGAGTCAAAGTATCCCGCGGCCAGGGACTTGTCATAGTCGGCAAAGGGGTTCGGGAAGGCCCGCTGGGCCATGGCGCTGCCCACCGACAAGCCTGCAGCGGGAGAAAGAAGCAGAGCAATCAGAAGAACGCGGGGAAGGAGGGAGGGGGAAAGGCCTGTGACTCCGCCTGCGTGCCTTCCCTCTTAACCAATCCCAGCTCCTCCTCCTGCTGCCCTCTCTCACGGAGCCCCTCCCCCGGCCTCGCCTTAAAGCGAGAGCCCGGCTTTGCGCCTCCCAAGGCCTCTGGGCCCTCCCACGCAGCCATATCAGAACCCAGGGCCCTTCCACACAGCCCTCTCTCCCAGAATATCAAGGCAAAGAAGCCCACAATATCTCTGTGCAGACCAGGCCTGGGCAAATTTGGGCCTACCAGGTGTTTTGGACTCCAACTCCCAGCATTCCTAGCCGCCTCAGGCCCCTTCCTCAGGAAGGGGCCTGAGGCTGCTAGGAATGCTGGGAGTTGGAGTCCAAAACACCTGGTAGGCCCACTTTGCCCAGGCCTGGGGTAGACCCAGGGCCCTTCCACACAGCCCTCTCTTCCAGAATATCAAGGCAAAGAATCCCACAATAGCTCTGTGCAGACCAGGTCTGGAAAAAATTGGGCCTACCAGGTCTTTTGGACTCCAACTCCCAGCATTCCTAGCAGCCTCAGGCCCTTTCCTCAGGAAGGGGCCTGAGGCTGCTAGGAATGCTGGGAGTTGGAGTCCAAAACACCTGGTGGGCCCAAATTTGCCCAGGCCTGGGGTAGACTCAGGGCCCTTCCACACAGCCCTCTCTCCCAGAATATCAAGGCAAAGAATCCCACAATATCTCTGTGCAGACCAGGCCTGGAAAAATTTGGGCCTACCAGGTTTTTTGGACTCCAACTCCCAGCATTCCTAGCAGCCTCAGGCCCTTTCCTCAGGAAGGGGCCTGAGGCTGCTAGGAATGCTGGGAGTTGGAGTCCAAAACACCTGGTAGGCCCTAATTTGCCCAGGCCTGGTGTAGACTCGGGGCCCTTCCACACAGCCCTCTATCCCAGAATATCAAGACAAGGAATCCCACATTATTTGTCTCTAGGATGGAGCACCACCGCCTCCCTAGGATACTTCTCTATGGCGAAGGCACGCCGAACGGGTCTCGAAGAGAAACGACAACGCAGAAAGAACCGCAACTTGGAAACAACATCACCCAAGGAGACTTTCTACTGTGCTTTCTTGCAACCGGACTTGCCTAGCTCAGATTGGCCTTTTTAGTCCTCAATACGCTTGTAAAAAGCATGGGATGAGTCCTTCCCAAGAATCTTCGCAAAGTAATGCCAGAGAGAGAGATATATTTATAGTAGCTATACATTATCTTGGCTTTTCTTTGCGAACAAAGATTCTTCGGAAGGACTCATCCCACGCTTTCTACAAGCGCGTTGATGACTAAAAAGGACAATCTGAGATAGGCAAGTCCGATTGCAGAAAGCACAGCAGAAAATCTCCTTGGGTGATGTTGTTTCCAAGTTGCGGTTCTTTCGGCGTTGTCGTTTTGAAGGAGAAATTGATGCTTTAACAGAAGAAACGCCAGGAGAAAGTGCTGCTTAGAACAGGCATAGAATTAGGATAATAGAGTCAGCTTGCCAGCAGCAGTCCGAGAATAGACAATTGTGATTGGCTCACAAAAATATAGCTACTATTGGTCCACATAAGCACAGGCTGTGATTAGCTAGAGAACACCATGTGCTTCTAGAAAGACAAACAGTCGTGATTGGCTTAGCTCTCACCATGCGGGTTTGTTTACAAAGTTTGTGAATGGGCTAGGGAACGCGCATGGCAAATGAGGCTTCTCTCTTGGCAGGCACCAGTGAGAAGCTTGGTAGAAAAATGTAACGATTTAAGAACAGGCTGCACATAGAGCAGATAACATACAATGGAAATGAAAATTAATGCTGCGCAACACTTGTTAGCAAATAAGATTCAGAGGCTAAAGATGCTTTGTTTAATTGGATAGAGAAATAGGAGTTCATGAATGCTAGCCAATAACAACGCATGAAGATGGGAGGGACTGAAATATTGGCACCATTGTTTGTAAAAAACCTGTTTACTGAGAATGATCGGGGTTCTGTCTTCCAGCAGCATTGTTCTGCAAAGGGGGGGCAGACCCATCAGCTGATGTCATGCAAATAAAGCTGGTTTCATTGAATCGCAGTAAGAATTGTCGCGTCATCTGTCCTTGCGCTCGCTAGCAACAGCAGCCAGGCACAAAGGTATTTGCCTTGGGAGTTCTGGGACTCCAAATTACCACTACAATATAAGGTCTCTTGCGCTGACCCATGGCGAGTTCACCATAGAGCCTCTCTTTGGGCCTCTCCATTGGCGCCCCCTTGTTGTGGGGGAGAGGCTTGTGTACCCTAATGAAGTTGTGAGCTATGCTGATGGTGGCATAATAGCCACCGGTAGGGCCTCCCATGACAGACAGGTCACAACCGAAGGGTCTGACAAAGAGCGTCAAGGGGCAGGATGGGCTCTCTAGCCTTTTGGCAACCATCCTAAGAGAAGGATGGTTGCCAAACTCGGGCAGATGGTGCTCGTCTAACCCTGTAAGGTCAACCATCTAGAGAAGGAAACTCAAATCAAACCTACAACCTGAGGACCTCACTGCCACTGTCCTAAGCTTGCTAGGCCCCGACAGACGAACCTTTGGTTTAAAGGTTGAGGCCAGTTCTGTGCACGCTGCACTCCACCAGAAAAATCCATTGCACAGGCTCGAAGGACACATCCAACCTCCGAAAAAGCATCAACGCACTTTTAGAAAGCGTGGGATGAGTCCTGCCTAAGTATCTTCATTCGCGAAGTAATGCCAGAAAGAGAGAGTATCTTTGGGAGATGGTGGTCCTCCATCCTAGGGACGTGCCCTGCCCAGCGCAGCTGTGTTCTCAATAGCATGGCCTCAATGCTGGTGATTCCTGCTTACTCAAGGACAGCAACATTCATCACGTAGTCAGTCCAGTGTATATTTAGGATTGTGCGAAGACAGTGCTGATGAAAGTGTTCGAGGAGTCATAGGTGTTGGCGATAGGTGACCCATGTTTCAGACCTATATAGGAGATGATAGCTTTGTACACACTGATTTTTGTGCTTTGCCTCAATAATAATAATAATAATAATAACTTTATTATTTGTGAGTCGCCCTCCACCCCTGGTGCTCCGGGCGACTTACATCATTTAAAAACCCCGAATACATCAATTTAAAAACATAGGTACAAAGCGCCAGAACAAGTGCTTGTTGCTCCAGACTCTTTTGTGAAGCCTTCCGAATGCACTATATGCTTTTGGTAATCTGTGATCTATCTCTTTATGAATCTTGGCGTCTGAAGAGATGATGCTTCCCAGGTAAGTGAACTGCTGAACGGACTTAAGCACAGATTTGCCTATGCTGACGTGGGGATGATGGTGTTCTTCCTGTGGTTTGGACTGGTAGAGAACTTCCATTTTCGTCAGGCTGACTTCCAGCCCAAACAGCTCTGCAGCTGTTGCAAAGCAGGATATCAGGCGCTGCTTCTGAATGGGTGACAAGGGCAGCATCGTCAGCAAAAAGCAGCTAATGAACTAGATAGTTTAGAGTCTTAGTGTGAACCCTCAGACAGCTTAAGTTGAACAAGCTGCCATCAGTCCGATAGCGTGTGTGTGTGTGTGTGTGTGTGTCTATATATATATACCAGGTTTTTTGGACTCCAACTCCCAGCATTCCTAGCAGCCTCAGGCCCTTTCCTCAGGAAGGGGCCTGAGGCTGCTAGGAATGCTGGGAGTTGGAGTCCAAAACACCTGGTAGGCCCAAATTTGCCCAGGCCTGGTGTAGACTCGGGGCCCTTCCACACAGCCCTCTATCCCAGAATATCAAGGCAAGGAATCCCACATCTGTCTCTAGGATGGAGGACCACCGCCTCCCTAGGATACTTCTCTATGGTGAAGGGTCTCCGAACGGGTCTCGAAGAGAAACGACAACGCAGAAAGAACCGCAACTTGGAAACAACATCACCCAAGGAGACTTTCTACTGTGCTTTCTTGCAACCGGACTTGCCTAGCTCAGATTGGCCTTTTTAGTCCTCAATACGCTTGTAAAAAGCATGGGATGAGTCCTTCCCAAGAATCTTCGCAAAGTAATGCCAGAGAGAGAGATATATTTATAGTAGCTATACATTATCTTGGCTTTTCTTTGCGAACAAAGATTCTTCGGAAGGACTCATCCCACGCTTTCTACAAGCGCGTTGATGACTAAAAAGGACAGTCTGAGATAGGCAAGTCCGATTGCAGAACGCACAGCAGAAAATCTCCCGTGGGTGATGTTGTTTCCAAGTTGCGGTTCTGTCGGCGTTGTCGTTTTGAAGGAGAAATTGATGCTTTAACAGAAGAAACGCCAGGAGAAAGTGCTGCTTAGAACAGGCATAGAATTAGGATAATAGAGTCAGCTTGCCAGCAGCAGTCCGAGAATAGACAATTGTGATTGGCTCACAAAAATATAGCTACTATTGGTCCACATAAGCACAGGCTGTGATTAGCTAGAGAACACCATGTGCTTCTAGAAAGACAAACAGTCGTGATTGGCTTAGCTCTCACCATGCGGGTTTGTTTACAAAGTTTGTGAATGGGCTAGGGAACGCGCATGGCAAATGAGGCTTCTCTCTTGGCAGGCACCAGTGAGAAGCTTGGTAGAAAAATGTAACGATTTAAGAACAGGCTGCACATAGAGCAGATAACATACAATGGAAATGAAAATTAATGCTGCGCAACACTTGTTAGCAAATAAGATTCAGAGGCTAAAGATGCTTTGTTTAATTGGATAGAGAAATAGGAGTTCATGAATGCTAGCCAATAACAACGCATGAAGATGGGAGGGACTGAAATATTGGCACCATTGTTTGTAAAAAACCTGTTTACTGAGAATGATCGGGGTTCTGTCTTCCAGCAGCATTGTTCTGCAAAGGGGGGGCAGACCCATCAGCTGATGTCATGCAAATAAAGCTGCAAATAAAGCTGGTTTCATTGAATCGCAGTAAGAATTGTCGCGTCATCTGTCCTTGCGCTCGCTAGCAACAGCAGCCAGGCACAAAGGTATTTGCCTTGGGAGTTCTGGGACTCCAAATTACCACTACAATATAAGGTCTCTTGCGCTGACCCATGGCGAGTTCACCATAGAGCCTCTCTTTGGGCCTCTCCATTGGCGCCCCCTTGTTGTGGGGGAGAGGCTTGTAACTTGACTGCCCTAATGAAGTTGTGAGCCTATGCTGATGGTGGCATAATAGCCACCGGTAGGGCCTCCCATGACAGACAGGTCACAACCTTGGGAGGGTCTGACAAAGAGCGTCAAGGGGCAGGATGGGCTCTCTAGCCTTTTGGCAACCATCCTAAGAGAAGGATGGTTGCCAAACTGTGGGCAGATGGTGCTCCACCTAACCCTGTAAGGTCAACCAGGGTCTGACAAGAGCGTCAAGGGGCAGGAACCATCTAGAGAAGGAAACTCAAATCAAACCTACAACCTGAGGACCTCACTGCCACTGTCCTAAGCTTGCTAGGCCCCGACAGACGAACCTTTGGTTTAAAGGTTGAGGCCAGTTCTGTGCACGCTGCACTCCACCAGAAAAATCCATTGCACAGGCTCGAAGGACACATCCAACCTCCGAAAAAGCATCAACGCACTTTTAGAAAGCGTGGGATGAGTCCTGCCTAAGTATCTTCATTCGCGAAGTAATGCCAGAAAGAGAGAGTATCTTTGGGAGATGGTGGTCCTCCATCCTAGGGACGTGCCCTGCCCAGCGCAGCTGTGTTCTCAATAGCATGGCCTCAATGCTGGTGATTCCTGCTTACTCAAGGACAGCAACATTCATCACGTAGTCAGTCCAGTGTATATTTAGGATTGTGCGAAGACAGCGCTGATGAAAGTGTTCGAGGAGTCATAGGTGTTGGCGATAGGTGACCCATGTTTCAGACCTATATAGGAGATGATAGCTTTGTACACACTGATTTTTGTGCTTTGCCTCAATAATAATAATAATAATAATAATAACTTTATTATTTGTGAGTCGCCCTCCACCCCTGGTGCTCCGGGCGACTTACATCATTTAAAAAACCCGAATACATCAATTTAAAAACATAGGTACAAAGCGCCAGAACAAGTGCTTGTTGCTCCAGACTCTTTTGTGAAGCCTTCCGAATGCACTATATGCTTTTGGTAATCTGTGATCTATCTCTTTATGAATCTTGGCGTCTGAAGAGATGATGCTTCCCAGGTAAGTGAACTGCTGAACGGACTTAAGCACAGATTTGCCTATGCTGACGTGGGGATGATGGTGTTCTTCCTGTGGTTTGGACTGGTAGAGAACTTCCATTTTCGTCAGGCTGACTTCCAGCCCAAACAGCTCTGCAGCTGTTGCAAAGCAGGATATCAGGCGCTGCAGGGCTGCTTCTGAATGGGTGACAAGGGCAGCATCGTCAGCAAAAAGCAGCTAATGAACTAGATAGTTTAGAGTCTTAGTGTGAACCCTCAGACAGCTTAAGTTGAACAAGCTGCCATCAGTCCGATAGCGTGTGTGTGTGTGTGTGTGTGTGTGTGTCTATATATATATACCAGGTTTTTTGGACTCCAACTCCCAGCATTCCTAGCAGCCTCAGGCCCCTTCCTGAGGAAGGGGCCTGAGGCTGCTACAAGAGTTGGAGTCCAAACACCTGGTAGGCCCAAATTTGCCCAGGCCTGGTGTAGACTCGGGGCCCTTCCACACAGCCCTCTATCCCAGAATATCAAGGCAAGGAATCCCACATCTGTCTCTAGGATGGAGGACCACCGCCTCCCTAGGATACTTCTCTATGGTGAAGGGTCTCCGAACGGGTCTCGAAGAAACGACAACGCAGAAAGAACCGCAACTTGGAAACAACATCACCAAGGAGACTTTCTACTGTGCTTTCTTGCAACGGACTTGCCTAGCTCAGATTGGCCTTTTTAGTCCTCAATACGCTTAAAAAAGCATGGGATGAGTCCTTCCCAAGAATCTTCGCAAAGTAATGCCAGAGAGAGATATATTTATAGTAGCTATACATTATCTTGGCTTTTCTTTGCGAACAAAGATTCTTTTCGGAAGGACTCATCCCACGCTTTCTGCAAGCGCGTTGATGACTAAAAAGGACAATCTGAGATAGGCAAGTCCGATTGCAGAAAGCACAGCAGAAAATCTCCGTGGTGTTGTTTCTAAGTTATGTTCTTCGCGTTGTCGCTTTGAAGGAGAAAGTGATGCTTTAACAGAAGAAACGCCAGAGAAAGTGCTGCTTAGAACAGGCATAGAATTAGGATAATAGAGTCAGCTTGCCAGCAGCAGTCCAGAATAGACAATTGTGATTGGCTCACAAAAATATAGCTACTATTGGTCCACATAAGCACAGGCTGTGATTAGCTAGAGAACACCATGTGCTTCTAGAAAGACAAACAGTCGTGATTGGCTTAGCTCTCACCATGCGGGTTTGTTTACAAAGTTTGTGAATGGGCTAGGGAACTAAGATGGCAATGAGGCTTCTCTCTTGGCAGGCACCAGTGAGAAGCTTGGTAGAAAAATGTAACGATTTAAGAACAGGCTGTACATAGAGCAGATAACATACAATGGAAATGAAAATTAATGCGCAACACTTGTTAGCAAATAAGATTCAGAGGCTAAAGATGCTTTGTTTAATGGATAGAGAAATAGGAGTTCATGAATGTAGCCAATAACAACGCATGAAGATGGGAGGACTGAAATATTGGCACCATTGTTTGTAAAAACCTGTTTACTGAGAATGATCGGGTTCTGTCTTCCAGCAGCATTGTTCTGCAAAGGGGGGCAGACCCATCAGCTGATGTCATGCAAATAAAGCTGGTTTCATTGAATCGCAGTAAGAATTGTCGTTGGTCATCTGTCCTTGCGCCGCTAGCAACAGCCAGGCACAAGGTATTTGCCTTGGGAGTTCTGGGACTCCAAATTACCACTACAATATAAGGTCTCTTGCGCTGACCATGGCGAGTTCACCATAGAGCCTCTCTTGGGCCTCTCCATTGGCGCCCCTTGTTGTGGGGGAGAGCTTGTGTACCCCTAATGAAGTTGTGAGTTATGCTGATGGTGGCATAATAGCCACCGGTAGGGCCTCCCCCATGACAGACAGGTCACAAACCAAGGGTCCTGACAAAGAGCGTCAAGGGGCAGGATGGGCTCTCTAGCCTTTTGGCAACCATCCTAAGAGAAGGAAACTAATTTGCTGGGCAGATGGTGCTCGTCTAACCCTGTAAGGTCAACCATCTAGCATATATATATGCCATCTTCTTCGAGGTCTGCCGTAGCCCTTTGGAGCATCATGCTGAAGAAGATTGTAAATAGGAGTTGCAAGAACAACCTTTGTTTCACCCATTGGGTTATTAGAAAGGGCTCTGAGAGAGCACATCGCTGTATCTGACTTGACTGTGCTGGCCCTCATGTAACAGGATAATCATTTTTGAAGAACATGGGGAACGTCCTAATCGTTCAGGATCTGCCACACCTTTTCTACTACAGTGTTGAAGGCTTTGGTGAGGTCGATAAATGTTACATAAGTCATGCTATTGAGAACAGCTGCCCTGTGCAGGGCACATCCCAGGATGGAGACCACCGTCCCAAGAGATACTCTATGGTGAACTCACCACGCGGTTACGCTAAAGAGAGGCCACCCAAAGAGATATAAGGACTCCTGAAACAACATCTAGGTTCGGCCAAATTGATCACCAACAATGGTCCACCTGGCCTCACATCAGAAGGCATGAGAGACACACTATCCACAATGCTGTGGCCTCTTTTTAGAAGACACGCCAAATGAGTCTCAAGAGAAACTAAAAGCAGAGTTGGTGCTTTTAGCAGAAGTACAGTCAGAGAAGAGTGATGCACAAGCATAATAGGCCTTAGAGAAGTAGTTTGCCAAAAATCATGTTGGCAGCCAAGTCCGAGAATAATGCACTCTGATTGGTACGAAGGCACCCGTAGTGATTTGCCAGGGAACACCATGTGCCTTCCTGATAACAACACGTTTGATTGGCCTAGCTAGCACCCAGCGTGGCTCTTTACATTGTTTCCAATTGGTAGAACGCTGCGCATGGGCAAATGAGTCCGCCTCCTTGCTGGCATAGAGGGCGGTTTAGAAAATGTTGCAGATTCGAACAACATGGTCAGCTAATAGATAATTGACTATGGGAATGGGGATTATAACTGCGTAGTGCTGTTTAACAAATGAGAATGCTTTTAGAAATGATGCTAAATGATGTGATGATTTATTGGTTAATGAAGATGTGTTAATGCTGTGAACCAATGAAAAATGATGAAGAAGGAGGAGACGGGAACGACAAGCCATTGATTATATAAGGAAAGTTAGAGAGTGACCGGGTTCTTGCCCGGAGATAGCTTGTTCTTGTCGGGCAAGTTCCCGCCAGCTGACGCTGTTTTTTTTTTGCAAATAAACCTTTGACTTCATTGCAGCAGGTGCCGGTTGTTGCGTCTTCTCCTCGTCCTGTGCCCGCACGTCCACGCCGCTTGTAGGTAAAAAGTAAGGTATCTCGGGAGTTTTTGGGGAAAGTATTCTGCTCAAAAACAACGCCCAGAAAGAACCACAACTTGGAAACAACATCACCAAGAGACTTTCTACTGTGCTTTCTTGCAACCGGTCTTGCCCACTATCTCGGATTGGCCTTTTTAGTCATCAGCGTGTTTGTAGAAAGATGGGATGAGTCTTCCTAAATCTTCGTTCACGAAGAAAATCCAGAGAGAGATAGTATAGTATATAGTACTTTAGCTGTAAATTCGGCAGCGTTGCTGTGCCCTATTTAGAGATGCGAGAAAGTCTGAGTATGTAAGGGTTGGAAATGATGTTGCCGAGGTGGGGGTCATGGCTGTGTCGTTGTGGGTTGTTTTGGTGGGTGGGATGTTGAAGTCCTGTGAGTTGTGTGGTGTTCGGCATTCTGCATTGCTTGTGGATATACAATGTTTTTTCTTTCCGTTGGCTGTGTTGATGTAGAGGTTCTGTGGTTTCCCAACTCTGGAGCACGCTACTTAGAGTTGTCCCTGGGAAGAAGCATTCTGTGTCA
This sequence comes from Anolis apletophallus, assembly GCA_030556195.1. Taxonomy (NCBI): domain Eukaryota; kingdom Metazoa; phylum Chordata; class Lepidosauria; order Squamata; family Anolidae; genus Anolis; species Anolis apletophallus. The sequence continues at coordinate 12,775 of JARBWK010002258.1, forward strand.
AGGTCTATGCCACAGATTTGTTGATGTGGTACCCATCTGCGCCCATCCCAAAATATGATTGGGTACTGAGGGCGCCAGCAGCGATGTGTTTCTGATACGGCGCCAATTCAGAGCTTCTTCACTGAAGTGCTATGTCTCTGGGTAGGAAGTGACGCCCGACCATGACGATGGCCACTTCATCGATAGTTGGAGCGTTGTATCTGCGTTCATGTTGCCCTTCAGGCTTTTTGTCGGGATGTATTATAATTCTGTGTGTGTCAGTAGGCATCTTGTCCAGAGTCTTGGAATAAGTGGACTAATTGATTGTGTTCATGAAGGAAGTGTTGTTGTGCGATAATGGGTTTTTATCTTTTGGGGAAATGTGGCATCGTGTTGAAGCAGCCAAATTAAGGAGTTATGGAACTCAGTACCAAGTTAACTTTACCAAGCTACCTGATCGTCGCGGTAGCAAGGATGAGGAAGAAGACACGCGAAACTGTGAAATAGGTGAAAATCAAAAGGGTTTATTTCTGGCACCAGCTGGTGGGCTCTGCCAGCAGAACACGGCTGCGAATGGGGGCAAAAGACTCCGTCACTTCTCATACAAAGACATTTATAGCCCAATGGAGTCATTTCAGTTAAGCCCACCCCTTCTTCATGGATAAAAACAATCATAATTGGCTGGTGATTACTGTTGCTTACATGACATTTCATTAACCAATAAAACAGTGCATTTTCATTAGCATCACATCTTTAAGTCACACCTATGAATGAGAAACAATAGTCATTTATAAGTTAGTCCTTTCTCACAGTACAGCTATCAATCTTGAGTCTCTAATGTCCCTGATTTGAAACATTGACTTTTGTACCCGTGCCAGCAACGGGGGGTCAGACTTCTTGTCATGCGTAGTGCTTTCTTTATTCGCATTAAGTTCTCCTGCTAGCACAATCTGTAAAAGTTTCACCCATCTAGCCTATGTTATCTCAAGCCGTACAGGGTGTATTAGAATGCTTCAATCGGATGTTATTTTCATATTGCAAGTGGCCTTCACTCTCTTGGCACAGGAACCCGCATTTCAAAGCTAAACACGCATGTAGCATCACTCTCTGACTGTACTTTTGCCCGAAAAGTACCAAACCCTTTATTGTGTTGATTTCGGTGTCTTCATCACTAATGAAAAACATTTGAAGGCGAAATTGATGTGCTCTCGGTGTTGGGAGCAGGGGAGCCCTCGGTGATAGAATTTGTCCTTTTGATTTTGAAAGTAGGCATGAATTGCACTTTTTTCTATGTGTGCTCCAAATGATGTCATCTGGAAGCATGAGTTGTATTGTCTTATATAGCGGAGTGGAAGTGTTTTGATTCTGGAGTGTCCACTCAGCAAAGTCTGTAGTGGTTGTGAAGGTAATGAGTGGTGGTAGAGAGACTTTAATGCTTTAACGAATGAAAGCCTGATAATGATATGATGCCAATAAGTATTGTGTTTAATTGGATAATGAAATGTGTTCTGAAGACACTAGCCAATGGGGGGGTCATAAAGCATATGGCCAAGATCTGCCGCCATGAGGTATATAATGAATGCTCTTTAGAATGTATGTTAGGATTTGCCGAGCAGCTTGTTCTGTGGGTGAACCCCTCCAGCTGGTGTCCATTTCAATAAACTTGACTTCACTTTTGAAACAGTCAATTGTCCGTTCTCTCGTTCCTGTGCCCGCAGCGTCCACATCGCCGTTGGTAAGAAAGTGATCTGCCACCCGGAGTTCTGGGACTCCTAATTTTGCTAGAATATCGATCTGAGTCACCATGTTCATTATATCCCACATTCATGGGGGTTGGGGGATAACAATACAAAATGTTTGCTTTCGGTAGACCCTCTTCCACCCAGTCTTGAACCAAACTCATCCCTCCCTCCGAATGAAAAATCCTGGCTACGACCCTGGTCAGGAAAACCTTATCTTACACTATTTTAAGTCTTTATAAGCTTAAAATAAAGTTATGAATGGAAGGAAAGGCCCTTCAAGGCTGGAGGGAGGACTGAGGAAAGCACCTTGAGAGCGATGAGTGGCACCCCCCTGTGAAACAGCAAAAATACCACAGCTATATATTGGAAATTAATATTTTTTAAACCATGAAACAGCGAGGGAAACGGCTGTATTCTGGGATATAGGGCTGCATGGAAGGTCCCTGTTCACACTCAGATATTGTGGATTTCCTGCCTTGATATTCTGGGATATAGGCTGTGTGGAAGGGCCCTGGGTTATATGGCTATGTGGAAGGGCCGATAGTTTTACCGCTTACACGCTCCTGTCATTAGACAACACACTTTCGAATGTTTTCCTCAAGTAGATTTCATGGGTGTCCATTGAAAGCTACCACTTCTGGCCAGCGTGGCCCAACTGCCATGGAATCCTGTGTGTCAGGGCCCTTCCACATAGCCCTATAACCCAGAGTTTCATGCCAGGAAATCCACAATATCTGCTTTGAACTGGGTTATCCCAGTCTGCACTGCTATATATTCCAGTTCAAAGTGGATTATTCAACTGTGTGGACAAGGCTTGGGTGCATCTACTGTAGTGGAGGAGCTGTAGTTTTTTAAAGGGGAATTTCAGAGATGTTCCTGAAGCAGCCAAACCAAGGAGTTATGGAACTCCAGTACCAAGTTAACTTTACCAAGCTACCTGAACGTGCGGGTACAGGATGAGGGAAAACACCACGACAACTGTGAAGTAGGTGAAAAATCAAAGAATTTATTCTGGCACCAGCTGGTGGGCTTCTGCCAGCAGAACACGCTGCAATCAGGGGCAAAGACCCGTCACTTTCAATACAAAGACATTTATACCC
>JARBWK010002259.1:0-15586 GCA_030556195.1 Anolis apletophallus
ATACAAAAGTTTCAAAAACACCAATTCATATTCATCGACATATAAAATACATAATCAACTAAAAACATCATATACTAATTTTAAATGACCCAATTTAAATACATCATATAAAACCATTAATATTTACAACAAGTAATATTAAAAATAAATCCCTTCTTTCTTCCCTTCCTTTCTCTTCCCTTTCTCTTTTTTCTCTTCCCTCCCCACATACCTCTTTCCTTCCCTTCCTCTTTTTTCTTTCCCCTCACTGTCTTCTTTCTTCTATCCTTCTTTCTTTCTTTCTTTACCCTCATATCTTTTCCCCATTCTTTTCTCTTCCTTGGTTCTCTCTTTTTTTCTCCCCTTTCTTCTTTCATTTCTTTTCCTTTTTTGCATTTCTTTCCTTTCATTCTTCCTTTTCTTTTCTTTCTTTCCTTTCTTCCTACCTTTCCCTGACACACATCACCTAGCAACAGCTAATCTGCTTCACTTCCTTTATTTCTCAGTCACATGACAGAGGGCCACTTCACCTAGCCACAACCAATCTGATTTGATACTTTCCCTCTGCTCTGGACCCAAAGGGGGTATGGTTTTTAATTCAAATCCTCAGATGTTTTTGTTGGATAATGAAGGTATGTGTGCTAGGTTTAATTAGAGCATCCATTATGCCAAATAGGAGTCTTTGTGGAACAAGCACACATACCTTGACTTTTATTTATTTATTTACTTACTTTATTTACTTTATTTCTACCCCGCCCTTCTCCCATGGGACTCAGGGCGGCTTCACAATGCATCAATGATGCTATACAAATACAATCAATAAAAACCACACACACACACACACACACACACATATATATATATACACACACACACACACACACACACAGTATATATATATATAGCTGCATGCCATTTTAAGAGGATAATACCAGTAATTAGATGTATTGCATTTCCTGCAAGTCGATAAAAGACCATTTTGAACCTCTGGTATGACAATGCTATGGATTTTCTAGATTGTCTTTTAAAGTTTTGGGGATCAGACATATTAGCACTAAGTTTGGTTTGAATAAAATCACAGGCTACGTTTTAGCATAACTGGTCCAGTAACATTGTGAATACTTCGGTATTTCAGTGCCAAATGAAAAGGTCAGTAATCTTCATGCTGCCTGAAATGTGGGGTAAGATGTGTAGGGAAAGAATGACACTGTTCAGTTAATTTATTTTATGCATTTATTTATTTACATCATTTATATTCCACCCTTCACCCCCAGGGACTCGTGGATCACAATACACACATATATGAGCAAACATTCAATGCCATAGACATACAACATATATAGACAGACAATGAGCTTACACAATTGGTCAAGAGCTCACCCCAGCCCTGGCAGGCCTTGAACTCATGACCTTCTGGTCAGCAGAGGTCTTATATGCAGCTGACTCGGTGCAGCCAATCTATAAGGAATGAACTGATCAAAGGACACTATGATGGAGCTGAGATATGTTTTTAAACATAACTTTTTAAAAAGCCTTCTTTTCTCTAAGAAAATTTTGGAAAACTTCTCAAAATTCTAATTTTTCCAACTTCTCATTTTCAGCTTCTCAACCCCAACTACATTTATGATGGTAAGTGCAAATTGTCATATAGGGTGGGGCATAAAGATATCCCACATTTTGAGGGGTCACTGTGTGGGCTGTAGTGGGGATAGAGAGGTGGGGTAGGTCTAATTCAGTAGGTAAGGCTCTGCCATTTTCAATACCTATCATAAGTTGGACCAGTGAACTTTGGGATTTTATTGTTCAAGCAAATTATGAGAACAACCATTCTGTGATAATGACACAGAGAACGTTCTGTGCATGCAGACAATATGGGATTTTATTCAGCTGTGTGGAAGTGGCCTCTGTTTCTTGTGTACATCGATCCAGTCCTGTTTTTCTCTGGTAAAAGAATTTAGATTCCCAAGGCAACATGCTCAAGATTCTGCTACATGTTTTTGTGAAACCTTCCAGTGTTACTCTTCATCTTGGGATTCTGCGAAGATACTGGAAGCAGAATTCAGGCTCTCAACTCATCTCATTTCCCTGTGGGGCGAACTGAATGCCTGAATGTTTCAAAGCTAATTTAATCTCCCGGAGCTAGGAGAAATTCCACATTTATATGACAATACATCTTCCAGCAACAAGGCCCACTCCCAATTTCTATTTATTTATTTATTTGCGGCATTTATATGCCGCCTTCTCCTCCGAGGGGACTCAGAGCGGCTTACAAGTACATACAATATATGATATTATTACCATACCACAATATTAGTATTATATATTCCCTATATTGTACTAATGCCATTATACTGTAATGTTATTAGTAATATTACATGTAATATAAAATATATAATTTTAATATATTATTATTAGTATTATATTGCATTACATTATAATATTTATTTATTTATTTACTTTATTTATATTCCGGTCTTCTCACCCCAAAGGGGACTCAGAGCGGATTAGAGGTACACATACTTAGCAGACAATCCCTGCCATTTTCACTTACACACATATAGACGAACAGAGGCAAACTCTGGCCACCAGGGGGAGCTGACTCACTCCTCATCTCTCAGCGTTTCCTTGTTGTTCCTTCCGCAGTCCTCAGCGTTCCTGGAGTTCTTTAATGGCCTCATAAATCAGTCAAAAATTTGCCTCCCCACTTAATGTGGTACCTTTATTTCCTACTTGACAGATGCAACTGTCTTTCGGGCTGCAAAGGTCGACAGCAGGTACACTTAAAGGTCGTGCACCCACCTCAACCCGGGCAGGCCTTGAACTCATGACCTACTGGTCAGAGAGATCTTATGCAGCTGACACTTAGCCAGCTGCGCCGCATTCCCGGTAATATCCATATTATATGTATATACATATATTATATTATATTATTAGAACAGTGCAGGATACAAGGTGGAACTGCCTTCCTTGCCTCTCTTCACTCTGGTCCCGAGCAGCAGTTGGGTTTGTGGGGAGGAGATCCCAACTGATGACACAGAAGAAAGAATTCTGGGTCGTGGGGGGACGTAAGGCATGGGTTGTCTTCTGGTTTTTTGTGGCGGGGGCAACCAAACGTCACCTCTGCTACTAGCCATGCAAAACTGAATTTCTGCCATTGTTTGTAAGGTCGCTCTGAGTCCCCTTCAGTGTAACAAGCACAGGGTATAAATAAAGTAAGTAAGTAAGTAAAAAATTTAGCCACAAGAGACATATGTACAAAACTAGCATAAAAATGTCTCATAACTGCATGGATTTTGAATAATGAACATAAAAGTATAATGTTAAGCTTTTAATGCTTGCTATTTTCTTCTCTTCCAGTTCCCCCAGAATTTATAATACCATTAAGTGGGCTGACATGTGAGATAGGAGAGACTGTCATTCTTAAGTGCAAAGTCTGTGGTCGTCCCAAAGCTTCCATCACTTGGAAAGGGCCTGATCATAACACACTGAGCAATGACAGTCACTACAGCATCTCATACAGGTACGATGCCTCCTTGAGGGTTGTATGCTTTATACCTGGGTGGGAGAATAAAGTAATCATTACTGATGGAGTTCAATCAATCAATCAAAACTTTATTACGGTCACAGACCAGCACAAAGTGGGCACAAGCGCCCTAAGAGGAGAAGGACAACTCCCCAGTAAACAGTTATTTAAAATCAGACTAGAAATCAGTATAAAAATATATTTTAAAAGACAGGATATTGTTGCCTTACGGTGTCAATCATCACCCGTCTGATATTAAGGGCAGCAGCACAGAACTTAGCAACACTGTAAGTCATTGCAGTGCTAGAGTCCAGCAGCAGGGTGGAATAACATCTTTCACTGCGCCCGGTACTTTAAAAGCCATGGTCCAATGAGATTGGATCTAAGATCTCTGTAGAACATGCATTGAAGAAGCACGTGCTCAGTTGTTTCCACATGACCAGACCCACAGGGGCATAGTCTCTGCTTGAAGGGGTCTTCTGATACCTCCTCCAATACAGCCGATGGGAGGGCATGGCATCTTGCCAGGGTAAAAGCCCTTCGGTGTTTGGGCACCTCCAGGTCTGTTAGGTATGCCATGGGGACAGTGAGGTATCTAGTGGCTTCTCTAACAATGAAGGCTGGGGAACAGGCTAGGTTGGATTGGCGCTCTATGTCCAGGATCCGTTGCTTAATGAGATCCTTGGCTTGGTCCCATCTCATGCTTAGCAATTGTCCTTGGGAGAAACCTAGCGTTGCGATCTTTGCTGCTACTGTTTTAATCCATGTAGACTGGAAGTCGTCTCTCATGATGAGGGAACTGATGGAGTTGACAATTGAAATTACTTGAGAGGAACTAAAGATTTACTATCATCTCTCTATATAAAAGAAAGCTGCCGTCGTTTCTCACAGGTAAACACAACAACCAATGAATGAAAACACACCAAATTTGGACACAAGACACCAACCAAAGCCATCTATGACCTTCACTTTAAAAAAACTCTCCCCAAAAACGATAAGACCTTTAAAAAAATTTAAGAGGAAAAGAGAACACAGCACATGAATTGAAACCCCTTCTCTCCCTCCTCGCTGCGCGGAAACAGAGCAGGAGCTGTGCTGCCCTCCAAGCAAGGGACCCTTTAGCGCTCCAGCAAGAGGCCATAACGCCGCCACAGCGGGGTCGAGCGAGCGAGGCAGAGGAAGCCAGGAAGGCCGGCAGCAGGAAGCCTCACCTGCTGCTCCAGCCTCTGCCTTCTCAGAGGCCAAGCCATGAGCCGCTGCTGCTCCTGGCTTTCTCCTGACCCTGTTTTTCTGCACCTTGAGGATCGACGCCAGCAGTCCCGAGCAAGCTTGAGCCCTCCCTCCAGCTGTTTGAGACTTCAACTCTCACCATTCCAAACACTGCTGGGAATTGTGGGAGTTGAAGTCCTAAACACCTGGAGGAGGGCCAAAGCCTTTGGAAACTACCCCCCCCCCCGCGTGGGTTCCCCGCGGTCTCGCTTGGCCGGTGGAGGGTATCAGAAGACCCGGCTGCAAATGCCCTCTGTAATGACGCTCAATTTTGGTAAGGATCACGCGTAGATAGAAGCACGGTCCAACACGATTTTATTGCAGGTACAACACTTGTAAAGCTAAAGCACCGGCCCGCCACCCAAACACACCTTTTATACCTAAACCCCCCTTCCCTTGCCCATGCAATGTCCAGGCAGGGTTGCACCATATCCGGGTGATTCAGCAAATCCCATAGTCCAAAGAGATGTGACCTCATTAGTCCCTGAGTCAGCATATTAGGATCATTGTCCAATGTCCAAGTCCATAAGAAGTTACCTCACTTCCCTGGAGGCACCTGGAAGTTACATCACTCCCAGACTGACTCAGCATGTCCTTCAGTAACTAGGGCAAAGGTCCCAGAGAACTGGGACAAAGGTCAACCACCTCATGGCAGGCTGGAAACCTGAACTTCTTCCAAGCTCAGATTTCCCAGATCTGACATAACGTCCTTCTCCACCACGTCCTCCCCCTGTAGAGACAAAACATCATTCAGTCCTTGGGCGGAAGGGGTCCCACATATTTCTTCAATAGGCTGCAGTGGAATGTGTGATGTACCTTGCCTAAACTCTTCGGTAACAAGAGGGTATAAGAAACCTTATTGGCTGCCTTTTCCACTCTAAAAGGACCAATATACCTTGGGCTTAACTTTCTCGACGGACTCCCCAACTTCAAATTCCGCGTGGATAACCATACCAGATCACCTTCTGCAAACTCCTCCCCTTCCTGTCTCCGCCGATCCCCAAACAGCTTGTACGCTCGCTGCGCCTTTCCCAAAGCTTCGGTTACTTCTCTCCAATCGTCCTGTGCTCGCATCCTCCACTCACTCTTCTCCACCCCACCAACCTCCAATAATTGGGGCAAAGGAGCCACATCCTGGCCATAAATTATCTCGAAAGGGGACTTCCCCGTGGAAGAATGTACAGAGCTATTATATGCCATTTCTGCATAAGGCAATAGGTCTGACCAGTTATTCTGTTCCTTATTACTAAATATTCGCAAATATCCCCCTAATGACTTTTGCGTTCTTTCCACGCCGCCATTGCAACAAGGATGATAAGCAGTCGTAAGTTTTCTTTGAGCTCCCAATACCTCTAAAAACTTCTCCCAAAACCGGGCAGTAAACTGAACCCCTCGATCGCTGAGAACCTGTTCTGGGCATCCATGCAACCGGTACACATGCTGCACATATAACTCAGCTAATCTCTCTGCCGATGGCAACCCTTTCAAAGGAACAAAATGGGCCTGTTTCGAAAATAAATCCAGCACCGTCCAAATATACCTATAACCCCGGCTAGATGGCAACTCCCCCACGAAATCTGTACTAACATGCGTCCACGGCCGCACGGGGGAGGCCACCACCTGAATCAACCCTCGCGGCCTAGCAGCAGGTTCCTTATTCCTAGCACAATCCTCACAATGCTCCACATATTCTTTCACCTCTGCTCTCATTCCGGGCCACCAATATCGTTTCTTTATAGCCAAAAGCGTCTTCGTCACTCCCCAATGGCCAGCAGACTTATGATCGTGATTAAGCTGCAAAACTTTCCTCCGCACACCTCGAGGAACATACACCTTACTTCCCATAACCCATAAACCATTCAATATCTTACATTCATCCTTATGATCTTGCAACCACACATCACCTTCATAACCCTTCTGTAACTCTAAACACCACTCATCCACCACTTCCTCCTCCTCTTTCACCTCTCTCTTCACCTGAGATCTTGTCTGCACTGCTAATCCCCAATGCTCTCTTGTAAACACCTCCTCCGCCTTTTCCAAACAATTTTCTCCCACACCTGCATACCGAGACAACATCTGCCACTCACTTCCCTTTATGTGCTGTAATGAGAAGTTAAACCGGGCAAAGTATTGAGCCCATCTCACCAATTTGGGAGATAGCTTCTGAGGATTCTTCAAATACTGGAGGTTTTGGTGATCCGTCAACACCACGAAAAGGAAAAGCTGCCCCCTCCAGAAACTGCCGCCACGTTTGCAAAGCACACTTCACAGCAAAAGCCTCTTTCTCCCAAACGGGCCACTTTCTTTCTAACTCCCAAACTTCTTTGAGAAATAGGCACACGGTCTCAAACTACCCTGTTCATCCTTCTGCATCAACGCCCCTCCATATGCCCAAGCGGAAGCATCGCATTGTACCACAAATGGCTTACTCACATCTGGATGCACCAATAAAGGACCTTGGGTAAAAGCTCTCTTTAACCTATCAAACGATTCTTGACACTCCTTAGACCAACTTAATCTCGCCCCAGGGGACTTGGTCTTCCTTGACTCCCCCTTCCCCTTAGTCTTTAACAACTCCGTGAGTGGGAGAGTTATGGCTGAGAACCCAGATATGAAGGTACGATAAAAATTCGCCAGCCCTAAGAACGCCTGCAACTGCCTCCGGGTTTGTGGAGCCTCCCAGCTCAACACATCCTCTACTTTAGCCGGATCCATAGCCACTCCATTCTCACTAATCCGATACCCCAAAAAAATCAATCTGATTCTTCCCAAACTCACACTTACTTAACTTCACATACAAACTAGCCTGTCTTAACCTCTCTAACACCTCTCGAACTAACAGAACATGATCTTCTCTGGTATGCGTCACAATCACTTTATCTTCCAGATACACAAAAACTCCCCTATATAAAAGGGGGTGCAGCACCTCATTTATAAGCTGCATGAAAATACCGGGAGCTCGGCCAAACCGAATGGCATCACGGTCCATTTCGTACAGCCCGAGAGGGCAAGAGAAAGCAGTCTTCCATTGGTCACTTTTTTCACCCGCACCATATGGAACGCATCTATCAAGTCCAATTTGGTGAAAAATCTACCGCCCCCTAGCTGGCCTAATAAGTCTTTAATCAAGGGCAAAGGATAACAATTCGTAGTGCTAATGGCGTTCAACCCCCTATAATCAATGCATAATCGCAATTTCCCATCCTTTTTCTCCCGAAACAAAACTGGTGCAGCTATGGGAGACTCAGACCTTTGAATAAACCCCTTCTCTAAATATCCATCAATCTGCTCTCTCAGAGCCACTTTCTCCTGCACAGTCATGGCATATATTTTCGGTTTAGGCAAAATAGCCCCCTCTTTAACCTCTATACTGCATTGTACATTTCGGAAAGGGGGAAGACTTTGGGCCAGCCTAGGGTTAAACACATCTGCATAATCCCAATACTCTACTGGCACCCCCTGTACCTTGTCCTGAACCCCTTTCTCCACATTAGGCTCACATTGCACCTTCCCAGACTTCCAATCAATTTTGGGATTAACTTGTTCTAACCAAGGCAGCCCCAATACCACCTCATGTCCTGTAATGGGGGCCACTACAAAATCAATACCCCCTTCCCAAGGTCCCACCCGACCTTTTAGATCTTTAGTGCCCAAAGAAAACGGCCCACCCTTAATAGATGACCCGTCTAACTGAGTAAAATTAACAGAGGTATCCAAAGTTTTCTTGGCCCCCCCTAAATCATCTACTAACTTAGGGGACATGATATTCTCCGAACACCCACAGTCAACCAATGCCTTTTTCTCAATGATTTCTTTCCCTTTAAATAAACCCAGGGTGCATTGTACACTTGGGGGACTCACCCCAACACTTTTCACATCAGTATTGTCCACAAAAGCTGCTCTAGCAGATGCTACTTTAGATGGATCCGTACGGACAGGATCCTGCACCGGCTTCTGCCGGCATTGGGCCGCAAAATGGCCCGGCTGGGAACAGATGAAACAACGGCCCCGTCCCATCATTGGTTTCTTCATAACGCTGGCCCTGCTATCGCCGCCACCACGGTGAAACTCTCCACCCCGGAATCGGCCTTCAGCAAAACCGCGTCCCGACACCCTGGACCTCGTCGGCTGGAACCGTCGTCGTTGCACTTGAGCTAAGATCCCCTCCACGCTGCCGGCCAACTGGATCCACCCATCGACATCACCTGGATCTCCGCGATGCAGACACCACTCTAAAATCTCCTTCCTCAGGCCATCTTTAAATAGTTCAAGCAATGTTGCCTGGGACCATTCTGCAACTTTTCCGGCCAATCCCATAAATTCCTCCGCATACTCAGTGACCGAACGGGATCCCTGGGATAAACCTTCGCAACGCTCCTTCGCTTTTACCCTCTCCAGAGGATCACGGAAACGGTTTCTAATAGCTTGCAAGAAGGCCCGGACCGATGTTAAGCATGGATCCCTTCGGTCATGGCACTGCACATACCATTCAGCGGCCCTTCCTTTAAACACTCCTCCAATGGCTCGAACTCTGCTACCATCGCTGGGGTAAAGATGACCATAGTCCTCCATATGATCTCTAACTGTGGCAATAAAGAAGGCCACCTTGCACGCTTCTCCTTCGAATTCCACCCTCAGAGGTTCTTTTTCAATCGTCCTCCAAAATCTTGAGATTGCATTCTCCTCCCCTGAGGGGCCTCCATCTTTGAAACTCCCTTCCCATCCCTGCCGATTGCAGGGGCCTGCTCACCGGGACTGGATTCACTTCCTCTGACGCCAGATGACCACCATCCGCCCACACTCCCATGGGAGATCTAGGACGCTCAGCTGCTGACGGTTCACCATCCATCCACGAATAATAAGTGAAGTCTCCTTCTCCCGGGGAACTCCACGCCCGATTCTCTGGGCTCTCTCCTGGGCATAGCCTGGGACATCCTTCTCATGGTATGCTCCATCGCATCCATTCTACACCTCATCACCGCCAACTCCGACAGCGGTTCAGGTTCTGTGGTCTCACTACCACAATCCGCCAGGTCCACCTGCACTCTTTCCTCTCAGCTTCTCTGAGGCACTCTGAGCTCCTTCTTTCAGCTTCTCTGGTTCCTCCGGCCATCCGAACACCCGCCTGAATCGGGCCTCGCTGCCTCATTTCTCTCAAAGCGCTCACCTGAGCGTCCCACAGCTCTCCGCTTCTCGGAGCTCGTCCCTCTGGGCTGACGCGCCACACGCTGTCACTTCCCTGGACTCGTCCGGGAACCCCACTTGGTCAATGGTCGTCCACTCCCAATCCATGGTTCTCCGGACTTCTTCAGGAGCAATATTCCACATATCGATATACTCCTCTTCCTTCCAAGCCGACCTCTCCATTGCTGGGAAAGTTGAATGGGGCTTTAGCTTCTGTAATGACGCTCCAACTTCGGTAAGGATCACGCGTAGATAGAAGCACGGTCCAACACGATTTTATTGCAGGTACAACACTTGTAAAGCTAAAGCACCGGCCCGCCACCCAAACACACCTTTTATACCTAAACCCCCCTTCCCTTGCCCATGCAATGTCCAGGCAGGGTTGCACCATATCCGGGTGATTCAGCAAATCCCATAGTCCAAAGGGATGTGACCTCATTAGTCCCCGAGTCAGCATATTAGGATCATCGTCCAATGTCCAAGTCCATAAGAAGTTACCTCACTTCCCTGAGGCACCTGGAAGTTACATCACCCCCAGACTGACTCAGCATGTCCTTCAGTAACTAGGGCAAAGGTCCCAGAGAACTGGGACAAAGGTCAACCACCTCATGGCAGGCTGGAAACCTGAACTTCTTCCAAGCTCAGATTTCCCAGATCTGACACCCTCCTTCTGGAGCATGCCCCGGGTGAGGCATGGCACATTGTTTACCCTTAGCCATGGTATTGGGGGAGAACAGATAGGAAGGAAGGAGAGAAGAAAGGAGGGAGGGAAAAAGAGAAAAAATGAAGGAGGGGAAGGAAGGAAGGAAGGAAGGAAGGAAGGAAAGAGGAGGAAAGGCAGGAAAGAGGCAAAAAAAGAAGGAAAAGGAAAGAGAAAATGAAATAAAAAGTGAAAGAAGGAAGGAAACAGGTACGGAAGAAAGGAGGAGGGAAAGAAGGAAAGAGAGAGGGGATGAAACCAAAGAGCGAAAGAAGGAAGGAAGGAAAGAGGTAGAGAAGGAGGAAAGGAGAGGAAGGGGAAGAAAAAGTGGGGAAGGAATAGGTAGTTACCACTCTTTCATAATAGTCCAGATAGCTACCGCTACTATAGGCCACAACAACACATGGCAGGGCACAGCTAGTTGGTGTATAAATCTGTGAGTGTACATCTGGAAACACTCACACTCTTGCATATTATATGAATTCCAAGTTTTCCCAGTTTGGGAGGAAAGGCAGAAAATAATGGAATAAAAGGGAAGAGGAGGTTTTTTAAAAAAGTATTTTTGATTGGCTTTTTTAACCTATTGAGACAAGTTCAGTTTGAAGGCAACAGTTGCTTTTTAAGGAAATGTTGTCTATGGCACTGCTTCTTCAAATGGGGTCCCTTCCCCTCAATGTTGGGATCACAAAGGCAACAGTGAATGGTTTCTGAATGCCACATTTACACGAATCTTGGAGCCACAATGTGTAGGGTTTATAGTGGACTCTACATGAAATGCTTTCCTTCATAAAAAGGAAAATCAGCCTGTTTAGCAAGCTTTGCAAATGTTGATTTACTATTGCTCAGTGTTCTATTTTATATACCTACAGAGTGTGTAGGTATATACCTACAGAGTGTGTAGGTATTCCGTATTGGGCATGGGACGGAGACCGTGCTTGTCGCCATTACAGACCAACTTCGCCACCAGCTGGACCAGGGTGGATCAGCACTGCTCGTTTTGTTAGACCTAACAGCAGCGTTTGATACAGTAGATCACGCCTTGTTGACCCACCGTTTAGCCGTGACTGGGGTTAGGGGGATCGCCCTTAAGTGGGTGACCTCCTTCCTCCGGGATCAGGGACAACGTGTGGAGGGGGGCGAGGGGGTCTCTGGGAGACTCCCATTAAGTTGTGGGGTCCCCCAGGGGGGCATCCTCTCCCCCTTATTATTCAACGTATATATGCGCCCCCTGGCACAGCTGGTTTGCGACTTTGGTCTGGAGTGTTATCAGTATGCGGATGACACCCAGCTTCTGCTGAGAATGGACGGCAGGCCGGATACCGTACCCGATTGTTTCCATCAATGCGCTCCAGCCGGCTGAAGGTGAATCCGTCGAAGATGGAGATCTTGTGGCCTGGTCGCCCTGGGCTGGGTGGGTGCCAGTTGCCTACCCTGGATGGCGAGCAACTAAGCTCGTCAACCCTTGTTAAGAGCTTGGGTGTCAAATTGGACCCTTTGCTGACCATGGAGACCCAAGTCTCCATGGTCAGCAAAACAGCGTTTTACCATCTTCACCAGGCTAGGCGACTGGCACCCTACCTGTCCAGGGATGACCTGGCCACGGTGATCCAAGCGACGGTCATCTCGAGACTGGACTACTGTAACGCCCTCTACGTTGGCCTTCCCTTGTCGACAATCTGGAAACTCAAGCTGGTGCAGAATGCTGCTGCTCGCTTGCTGGTGGGAGCACCAGTGAGGGAGCACATTACTCCCATCCTCCGGCAACTGCACTGGCTTCCTATAGAGTACCGAATTGTCTTCAAGGTGCTGGTACTTACCTTTAAGGCCTTGCACGGTCTAGGGCCTGTGTATCTGAGGACCGCCTTGCCCTGTATGTTCCCCGAGATCACTACGTTCAGAAGAGCAAAATCTGCTATTGGTTCCATCGATCCGCTCCTGCCATCTATCCACAACGAGGCAGAGGGCCTTCTCTGTGGTGGCCCCAGTATGGTGGAACTCGCTGCCTGATGCTACCCGAGCGATTTCAGAGCTCGGCCCTTTCAAGAGCTTGCAAGACTGTTCTTTTAAAATGGCCTTTGACTAATTGACAAGCAAATCCTGCCCTGAGGGGTTATGCCTGGAGTTTTTAGAAATTGAATTTTCTGATTTTAAATGTATACCGGTTTTATGTGTTATGTTTTTATGCTATGTATGGCTGCAAGTTGTATGCGCAGCATTTTTACTGTTTGTTGTGATCCGCCCCGAGCCTGCAGGGAGGAGCGGAATATAAGATTGAATAATAAATAAATGAATAAATAAATAAAATAATGTTTTCTAATGTGTTTTATTATGTATCGTCCTGTTGTGAGCCGCCCCGAGCCTCCCGGGAGTGGCGGCCTAGAAATTCGACAAATAAAATAAATAAAATTAAAAATACATAAAATAAAAAATAAATATCCAGGGTTACATTAAAAAAATCTCAGGTAGAAAGGGGTTGCAAGTAGAAAAAGAATCCCTGATATAAGATACATGATATGGAGCCAACATAGTGAATAATCGGGAAACAATAATAATTACATTTTTTTAAATAATATGTTTATTAGAGAGTTTTCATATATTTATATATGAAACAATAATAACAATAATAATTACATATTGAATCATCTATATTATGTGCAATGTAGTTTTTTTGTTTTGGTTTTTTTTCTTATGAAAAGAACCAGAGCTATAACACAGCAAACTCTGATGAAAGAAAGATGGTAAAGCAGAAAATCAGCAGCTGAGATCTCACATATGCCTAAAGTTTGTTGTATTTTGCAGTGATTTAGGAGAAGCGTCTCTGAAAATCATTGGTGTGACCACAGAAGATGATGGTATCTATACCTGTATAGCTGCAAATGACATGGGTTCAGTTTCATCTTCAGCCAGTTTACGAGTTTTAGGTAAGGACAACAAACATACAGTATAGCAGTCATTTCCATATATCAAAGGTTTGGAGTCAAATTATTTTTACCTTGTTTCAGGTCCTGGAAGTGATGGGATCATTGTAACCTGGAAAGATAACTTTGATTCCCTGTACAGTGAAGTGGCTGAGCTTGGCAGGTATGAATCGGCCTATATATCTCTCTAAATACCAAGCAGAGCATATAAATGTTATCTTTTGGACTCCAACCCAAACTCCAAGTGGACAACGTGATACCAGTTCTGAATTTTAGAGAGAAGTGGCATGCTTGTTAATATGCATGTAGCAGTTTTTTTGTTACATAGTGTTATCAATTAGGCCTGTGCAATCATGGTTCTAAATGGTTCTAAAGTACTTATAAAACTAAAGTTCTGGTGGTGAACACTAGGTGGCGTTGGTGCTTTTTCTACAGTGTTGCTAAAGTTCTGGTGGTGAACAGTTCAGAACTGTAACAAAACTTTCAAAACTTCATTATTATTTCATTATTGGCGAATTTTAAGACAGAACCAATTAGCAATTGCCATTTAAAATGAAATTTTGAAAGTTTTGTTAGAGTTCTGAAATGTTCACCACCAGAACTTTAGAACCATTTAGAACCATGATTGCGCAGGCCTGTTATCCATTTCCAGTAGTGAAGATTCCAAGACTAAATTTGAATTTATGTTTGTAGGACTGAAACCTGTGCTCTCTATCTCTGCCCAGTACACTTGCCTTGCAGAGTTGACTTTGTGCTTTTCTTACCTTATTTTCCAGGGGCAGGTTTTCTGTCGTTAAGAGATGTGATCAAAAGGGGACCAAGCGAGAAGTGGCCGCTAAATTTGTAAATAAGAAACTGATGAAACGAGATCAGGTCACCCATGAGCTCGGAATCATGCAGAATCTCCAGCACCCTCAGCTTGTCGGCCTTCTTGATACCTTTGAGACCTCCACCAGTTACATCTTAGTGTTAGAGATGTATGTAGATTCTTAAATTTCTTTCTGTCTTATAATTTTCAGTCAGATGTGCTATATGAGAGCCAGTGAACCAGTACTTCTTATATATAAAAATTAGGCACTCCGGACCAAGAGTTATGTTATGCCTTATACCCGCATTGGTCGATATAACCTGTTTTAATGTGGTTTTATGTTACTTTGTTTTTAAATTGTAGGGCCGTATGTCGTTATGTAACCGACATGCCGCCCATGTATTTTATTGTTATCCGCCCCGAGCCTGCTGGGAGGAGCGGAATACAAGAGTGAATAATAAATAAATAAATAAATAAATAAATAAATAAAAGTCAGTCTGTCTGTCTGTTCCAAAAAGGCTAATACTAGGTGAAGTGGCCCTCTGTGATGTCACTGAATTGTTTGCTGTTGGGTGAAGGATTGGTTGTTGATAGGTGAAGTGGTCCTCACTGGGAAAGGTTATTTGTAGTTGTTAGGCTTGTGCATTCGGGCTGAACTCGATCTGTTTCTGGTGGCCAAATTCGGAGACCCGAGGATACGATTTCGTGTGCCTCCCGGAAACAGGCAGGTTGCCAAACAACCGTTTCCGGTCCACAACTGAAAGATCTGAGCAAATCCCACAAGGCTTCCCTTTCCATTCCTGGCATGCTTTCCGTTCTTCCTTTCAAGGAAACCTGGGTTTGGGCAATGGGGTTAAGGAAGCACCCCTCCTGGGACCCTTTCCTATCTTCCTTGCATGGGAGCCTGGATTTGAAGAATGGGGTCAAGAAAGCATCCCTCCTGGGATCCTTTCCTTAGACTCAGCTTGTGTAAGACATGGCACTGCATTCTTCTATTCTGATTGGCCCAACAGGCAGGGCTCACGGGAAAACCCTGTGTGAGCGGCACGCGGCAGCCTCCCCGTGCTGCATGGTGCCAAATAGGGGAGGAGGGGCCATGACAGCTGAGCCCTTCCAGTTATGGCCATCCAGCCAAGCCAAACAAGCCAGATTGGCCAAAGGGAACTGGCCCTCCAAATCCATGCACATGCCTACTAGTTTTT
>JARBWK010002260.1:0-15581 GCA_030556195.1 Anolis apletophallus
TGTTAAGTTGCAACATATATATAAATAGGCATGGGTAGGTTCGATCAGAATTCTCATAAATCGGATTAAAATCGGAATTAATCCATTTTTGAATCGATTTCGAAACAATTTGGGAACCCGGAAGTAAATTTGCCCTTTCGAAGCCACTGCCGCCATCTTTTTCCAATCCAGGAAGTGAATCGGAAAGGAATGAGCCTTTGGAGGCAAGCAGGTGGTTGCATGCTGGGATGCTTGCTGCCATGCCAAAACAACGTCTCCACACTCTGGACGTCCAATGGGCCCTCCTGTTTTATAAGGACAGAACTCGGACTCCCAGAAAGGCTCTTTGTGCAGACAAACTGGGACTCCCTGTCTCATCCCAAAGACTTTTCCACTGGATTGCTTCAAGTTGGCCTACTAGCTGGCAAAAAGGCACGCCAACTCTGCCTGACCTCTGCAAGGGCCTTATCCGTCTCTTCTGCTTTTCTGCAGGGCATCCCTTTAGAGCAGTGTTTCTCAACCTGGGGGTCGGGACCCCTGGGGGGTCATGTGGGGATGTCAGAGGGGTCGCCAATGACCATCAGAAAACATAGTATTTCTGTTGGTCATGGTGGTTCTGTGTGGGAAGTTTGACCCAATTCTATAATTGGTGGGGTTCAGAGTGTTCTTTGATTGTAGGTGAACTATAAATCCCAGCAATTAGAGCTCCCAAATGTCAAGGCCTATTTTCCCCAAATTCCACCAGTGTTCACATTTGGGCATATTTAATATTCATGCCAAATTTGGTCCAGATCCATTATTGTTTGAGTCCACAGTGCTCTCTGTATTTAGATGGACTACAACTCCAAAAACTCAAGGTCAACGCCCACCAAACCCTTCCAGTATTTTCTGTTGGTCATGTGTGCCAAGATTGGTTCAATTCCCCCATTGGTGGAGTTCAGAATGTTCTCCGATTGTAGGTGAACTATAACTCCCAGCAACTACAACTCCCACATGACAATATCAATCCCCCTGCCCCCACCTCACCAGTATTCAAATTTGGGTATATCGAGTATTTGTGCCAAATTTGGTCCTGTGAATGAAAATACATCCTGCATATCAGATATTTACATTACGATTCATAACAATAGCAAAATTACAGTTATGAAGTAGGAACAAAAAAAAATTATGGTTGGGGGTCACCACAACATGAGGAACTGTATTAAGGGGTCGCGGCATTAGGAAGGTTGAGAAACACTGCTTTAGAGGCTATTTGCAATGACATGGGTGTTCCAGTACAGGCTGGACGCGAGAACCAACCAAACAACAGCCTTTGACCACTCGGTCCTCTCCTCCTGCCTCTAAGGGACTCCCCTTGCATCCCACCTTTCAAGGTGAACGACCCTTCCATGGACTGGAACACCTCTTTGCTATGCATATTTCTTTGACAAATGAACCACATGCACACTTGTGTTTGTGCATATTAACCAAGTTTATTGCAAGTTGTACTCTTCTTCTGGCACTTCGGACAGCTCCCTCTATAGCTTTTAGTCCATTTTTTGGCCACTCCTCTCCAGGGTATAAAAGGACCCTTGAAAGCAACGAGGAGAACTAATAAGCAATGATAATGATATAATTTTGTATTTTTTGTGTATATCACCAAACATACAAATGCAACATGCAATGCAGTATTTCGGAGCACAAGTAAATAACCTAATAGAGACCCTACATGGGTAAAAGAGACGCCAACATAATCATAGTGCATAAGTCCTAGACTTTATCATATTATTTGCGAAGGAACTCTCTTATGGGACTCTCTATTCAGAGATATGAATGCTCTTTATGCACTATGATTATGTTGGCGTCTCTTTTACCCATGTAGGGTCTCTATTAGGTTATTTACTTGTGCTCCGAAATACTGCATTGCATGTTGCATTTGTATGTTTGGTGATATACACAAAAAATACAAAATTATATCATTATCATTGCTTATTAGTTCTCCTCGTTGCTTTCATTCTTTAAAGCAACCCCGCACTATTTTTTGACTCATAAAAGGACCCTTGACCACTGCAGCCTCTTGTTGACCAAGTGCTTGAAAACGTGCTCCCAATGCACTACTAAGACAACCATGCTAAGTGCCACCAGTGCCTGGGAGAGGGCCACACTGTCGGTTCCTGCCAACACTCTCATTCTTTATGGCACAGACAAGACAAGAACAGGGAAGCGAGGCTTCGTTCCCTCCTCTACGAACAGTTCCTCGCTCCTTCGCCATTGACAGTTCCCTTGGTAGCTTCTACGAAAGCTTCAAGTCTTCTGAGCCTACCAAAAAGAAGCCAGGTCCTCCTAAACCAGGGGTGCACAGAATGGTGATCGGGATCACCAGGGTGATCTTTGGGCCTCATCCTGGTGATCTTCAGGCCCCTGACCAGGTTTTTTGCTGTTGGTCCTCTTCACGCGCCCCTGCACGCTGCAAAGAAGTCCTCCGTCGTTGCTCCTCCCCGCTCCTGCTTTGCGCACCGCCTCCAAAAGCTCCAGAGTCCAAGAGGCAGAATGGGCCCGCTCTTTTGGATTCCTCCTCCTCCCTCCGTCCTTCTCCAGCCACTCAGAGTCGTAGGAGACCAAAGGGGGCAGCCCTGGGTGACGCGATGCATGGCTGGCCCCGCGCGCATGCGCAGAAGCGCCCATTCTGCCTCTCGGACTTCTCGTGAGCTCTTGGAGGTGGCACGTGTGTTGGCGGCATGGAAATAGGAGCAACGACGGAGGAGGAGAAGAAGGACGCGTTGGGGTCATTTCCTTACCGCATCTCAAAGGTCAGTCTTTTTACTTTGGGGTGGGTGCTTGATTGTTCTGTGGCATGCCCCTTTTTATTTTTAATGTTTAAAAATGGCCTTTTAGCTCCAAAGCCTCTCTGCTTGCTTTGTTCCTTGAGAAATATATGTTGGGGAATATGGAAATGTGAGAACAATGGGGTGGTTGGATGTATTTTTGCATGCCCCTTTGTTTACCTTGCTGAGTATTAAATGGCCTTGCAGTTCAACAGCCTCTCTTCTTACTTTCTGGCTGATAATATGTGTGGTAATATGGCAGTGTGGGAGAAATGGGGTGGTTGGATGTATTTTTATGCTGTTTTATATTGTTGTTATTAAATTGAAATGTTGATGTTTTATAACTTCATTTTATGTAAACTGCCCCGAGCCTGCTGGTAGGAGCGGTACATAAAAATGAATAATAAATATAAATAAATAAATAAATAAATAAGAAAATAGTTATACGTTTTACATTTCTGGGCAGGTGATCTTTGGGACTTGGTTTTTTAATCAGTAGCTCCCATGCTGAAAAAGTGTGAGCACCCCTGTCCTAAACAGTCGGCCCCATCAGTGGTAGCATCAATGTTTGGCTCCATAGTCTCAGTCAGTACATTTGACCACACTGATACTGGCCACTCCACAGGATTTTCCACTACGTTCCCTTCGAATGGTCATCCGAGTGCCAATTGCTCCACAAGCAACTCCACCACCAGCAAGACAGCTGCTCTTCCCTCAACTCCCCAAGAGCAGGACAGATGTAGACAGTAGGCACGGTTAGGTCCAGTCAGAACCTTTGTTATTCAGAATAAAGTCGGGGGGGGAAATCCTTTTTGAAGTGATTGCGACGTTTTTAAGAAAAACGGAGATCCTTTTTGCCCTTCCGAAGCTTTTTTGCCATTTATATATGGCTTGTTTGATTTAAAAAATGGTTCAAAACTCGTTTCATATGTGTATACACACACACACACACTAGCTTGGGGACCCGCCAGTGCCCAGGTTATTTGAGAAAGGCATTTTGTGCCAAGGTTGGTCTTTGGTACTTCAAGTCCCATCATCCAAACTGCATTAGAAGATCATGGGAGTGGGTCATGGGGGCTCTGCGTGCCAAGTATGGTCTTTATTGGTCTTTGTTGGGGGCTGCAGTGGTCTTGAGCAATGAGTAGAGGTAGTTGAAGTCACATCATCCATGGTCTGCCGTCCTCTAAACTGTAGAAAGATGGAGACTTGGTCATGGGGGCACAGGGTGCCAAGTGCAGTCTTTATAGGTCTTTGTTCAGGGCTGCAATGGTCTGTGGGAAATGAAGGCTTTGAAAGTACTACAAATCTGCAAGACCCTCCTTTTTACCCAAGCGTTCGGTTCGTAGATATGTGAACATGTAAACTGTTTGTATGCCTGGTGCTGCAATTTTAATAGGGGGACTGTTTCATCGTGTTTTTATCGTGCTTTATGGATTTATATCTATCTGAATGTGAGTCGCCCTGAGCCTACGGGAAAGGGCGACTAATAAATTGAACGAATAAATAAATAAATAAATAAATAAATCCCATAATCCATGGAGGTACCTCAAGTCCCACTCTTCTCCAAACGGCAGTAGAATGTAGAGTGGGTCATAGAGGCACTGTGTGTCAAGCTTGGTATTGCATTGGGCCTTTGTGTGGCAAGTGTGGTCCTGATCCGTCATTGGTGTGGGCCACTGTGCTCTAAGCAAGTGAGTTAAAGTACTGCAATTCCCGTCATCCATGGTGCATCTTACCTCAAACTGCACCAAGATGTAGAGTGCATCTTGGGGGGGGGGGGGTCCTGTGGACCAAGTTTGGTCTTGTTCTGTCATTGTTGTGGACCTAGTCAGGAAAATGAAGTTGAGGAAGCCTTACTGTCAAATCAGGTTGTGGCCTAGTCAGGACAATCAAGTAGAGGAAGCCTTACTGGCAAATCAGGCTGAGGCCTAGTCTGGAAAATCAAGTAGAGGAAGCCTTACTGGCAAATCAGGTTGTGGCCTAGTCTAGGAAATCAAGTAGAGGAAGCCTTACTGGCAAATCAGGCTGAGGCCTAGTCTGGAAAATCAAGTAGAGGAAGCCTTACTGGCAAATCAGTTTGTGGCCTAGTCTGGGAAATCAAGTAGAGGAAGCCTTACTGGCAAATCAGGTTGTGGCCTAGTCTGGAAAATCAAGTAGAGCAGGGCTGTCCAACCGGCGGCCCGGGGGCCGTATACGGCCCTCAGCCCCTTCCCTACGGCCCCCGCCTACCCTGCAATATATATATTTTTTTAAAAAAAATCGATCTCTGGGGGGCGGGGCTGGGTGACGTCAGGTGTGGCGCCCGCGCCGAGCCTGACGTCACCCAGCCCCACCCGCTCCCTTCCTCCTCCTCCATCCCGCCTCTCCCCCCGGCACACCAATCGGGAACGCCGGGGCCTAAAGGCGGGCCTAAAGAGGAGGAAGGGAGGCTCCCTTCCTCATCCTCCGTCCTGCCTCCCCCCCCGGCGCACCAATCGGAAACGCCGGGGGGGAGGGAGGGAGGAGGCGGGCCTAAAGGGAGGAAGGGAAGCACTTCCCTTCTTCCTCCATAGGCCCGCCTCCTCCGTCCCACCTCTTCCCCCAGCGCTCCGATCAGTGCGCTGGGGGGAGAGGCGGGATGGAGGAGGAGGCTGGCGTGACCCTTTAGCTCTCCATGGCTTCGTCCTTCCTCTTAAAGGGACACGCCAGCCTCAGAAGCAGCGATTTCCCCGCTTCCGAGGCTGGCATGTCCCTTTAGCTGGAAGGGCGAAGCCATGGAGGGCTCTCTCGGCTTTGCCCTCCCTCTTACAGCCTCAGCCGGGGCAGCAGAACCGGGAGAAATCGCGGTTCTGCCGCCTGGCTGTCACTGTAGGAGGGAGGGAGGCGGGGCCGCTCCTGACGGGCGTGCTGACGTCACCAAGCGCGGCGTCCCTTTTCGGCGGGGCTTGGTGACGTCAGCCGCGCAGGACGCCGGCGTGGTGACATCAGACGTGGTGACGTCAGCACGCCATCAGGAGCGGCCCGCCCCCTGCTCTGGCCCCCCAGGTCATCAGTGACCAGAACTCCGGCCCAAATCAGGCTGAGGCCTAGTTTGTTAAATCAGCTGAAGGAAGCCCTTTTTTAAAGTGCACTCTCTGGCACCTTTGAGATTTTGGATGTTTTGGATGTTTGAATGCTGGCCATGCAGAGTCCGTTATGCAAATTCTCCCTCAGTGGCAACCAATCTCCTCTGTCTGGTGCCTTAGAGTGTTGGAGTTCTGAGGCTGGCCAATCAGAGTCCTTTATGCTAATAATCTGGTGTTTTAGAGTGTCGGTGTTCTGAGGCAATCAGTGTCCTTTATGCAAATAATCCCACAGTGGCAACCAATCGAAACGCTGGCACATATTCCTCCCTCCGCACCACCGCACCTCCCGCCGGGCCGCAAACACTGACATATATATATATATATATATATATATATATATATATATATATAAAGGGGTTCCCGTCATGGAACGACAGTCCCAAACAGAGAAACCTTATAATGCAGAAACACCAAACTTGCCAACAGAAATAGGCCTCAAGCAAGGTATGTTTGTAGCAAAGAAACTCCCCCCCCAACCCTAAAAGGCCCACAAAACAACGAATAAAAAAACTACATTTCCCAGCATCCTCCGGGGCTGCCAACGACTCTCCCAGCCTCTACATTCTGACAACATGATTGGCTGCCAATAAGGGCGGATTTGCATAACTCCTGTACTGGCCAGCCAACATGAACATTCCAACCCATAATAAACTGTCAGAGAAGGATAAGGCAAAGGGCCGAGGCACAAACAGAAACACCCAGTTCACTACCCACAGAAAATTTACACCCCTACAAATCACAGACCATGCCCAAAATTGACAGTAAGGCTTCATTAACTTAATTTACCTGACTCGGCCTCACTTAATGGAATGCTGTTTACGCTCTGAATTGACAGTAAGGCTTCATTAACTTGCTGTTCCTGACTAGGCCTCAGCTCATGGGACATTGTGTATGGCCTGAATTTACAGTAACCTACCTTGGCACACAGAACCCCTATGACCCACGCTACATTCTACTACAGTTTGGAGGAGGGTGGACCATGGATTATGGGACTTGAAGTACCTCCATGGATAATGGGATTTGTACTACTTCAAAACCCATCATTCCCCACAGACCACTGTGGCCCAGAACCAAGACCGATAAAGACCAAACTTGGCACACCATGCCCCCCATGACCCACACTCCATCCGACTGCAGTTCAGAGGAGGACACACCATGGATAATGGGATTTCAAGTACCTCCACTCACTTCCAAAGTTAACTTCCAAGCATCAACCTCTACATCAACACAGCAGACGGAAAGACAAAAAACATTGTATATCCACAAGCTATGCAGAACGCCAGCAACACCACACACCAACAACTCCCCAGGACTTCAACATCCCACCCACCAGAACAACCTGCAACGACACAGCCAGGGCCCCAACAACACCACAACTAACAACAATTCCAACCCTTACAGACTCAGACTTTCTCGCATCTCCTAAATAGGGCACAGCAACGCATGCCGGGTACAGCTAGTATATATACAGTATATACACACACACATACTTTGGTTGGTTGTGTCCTATATGTGGATAAAACAGTATCTGACAAAGTTCATAAATATTCTGTTTTATAAGAGCCACATTCAGAAAAGTTTAAAAGGTGTCAAAATGTCAATTGACAAAACAGTAGAACTGTAAAATTCCTCCATAGTGGCAAGATCTGTCCATGGGGTGCCGGCTCATTACAAGCAGATGTTGCCTTCAAAGATTGCAGTGAAAGGGAGAAGAGCGATTTTAAAATTCATGCAATGGTTGCCTGAGACTGCTGTAGCGTAGATCCATATCTGTACCTGAAACACAGCTCTCCTTGATTGCCGTGACAATTCTAATAAGTTTCAAACCATTTGGCCTTTACCGGGTCCTGCAGCTGAAAAGGCTTGGCAAGATATAAATGAAAACATAAGAGCATTTTAATTTTCCTCTTCACATTTCCCTCCCTTCTTTTTGAGGAGGGAAGGCAGGAGGCACAATATAAATCAGGGCTGTCCAACTGGCGGCCCGGAGGCCGTATGCGGCCCGGGGGCCGTATACCCCCCCCCCCAGCCCCTTCCCTGCGGCCCCCTAAGCTTTTTAATAAAAAATAAAAATAAAAAATAAATAAAATAATAATATTTTTAAAAATCACCCACTTCCGGGTTACGGAGCAAGTATCGCGAGACTACGGAAGCCACACGGGATTTCGCTCTCAACGCGAGATCACGCCTGCATTGAGAGCGAAATCCCGTGTGGCTTCCGTAGTCTCGCGATACTCCTGTTGCCGAAATCTCGGCTACTTAATCCCTGCGGCCCACGCAGACGCGATTTGGACCGTCTCGGCTGCTGCCCCGGTCGGTTGTCGCCTCCCTTGGTCCGGCTACTCCTGGATCCTGCGCGTTTGGGAAGGTAGGCTAACCTTTATGCTATTATTATGTAATTGTGTATGGATGCCCCTTATGTATTCCCACCCTGCATTTCCCCTTAGTAAAAGATTATATTTGATTGTATGGATGCCCCTTATGAATTCCCATCCTGCATTTCCCCTTAGTAAAAGATTATATTTGATTGTATGGATGCCCCTTATGTATTCCCACCCTGCATTTCCCCTTAGTAAAAGATTATATTTGATTGTATGGATGCCCCTTATGAATTCCCACCCTGCATTTCCCCTTAGTAAAAGATTATATTTGATTGTATGGATGCCCCTCATGAATTCCCACCCTGCATTTCCCCTTAGTAAAAGATTATATTTGATTGTATGGATGCCCCTTATGAATTCCCACCCTGCATTTCCCCTTAATAAAAGATTATATTTGATTGTATGGATGCCCCTTATGAATTCCCACCCTGCATTTCCCCTTAGTAAAAGATTATATTTGATTGTATGGATGCCCCTTATGAATTCCCACCCTGCATTTCCCTTAGTAAAGATTATATTTGATTGTATGGATGCCCTTATGTATTCCCACCCTGCATTCCCCTTAGTAAAAGATTATATTTGATTGTATGGATGCCCTTATGTATTCCCACCCTGCATTTCCCCTTAATAAAAGATTATATTTGATTGTATGGATGCCCCTTATGTATTCCCACCCTGCATTTCCCCTTAGTAAAAGATTATATTTGATTGTATGGACGCCCCTTATGTATTCCCACCCTGCATTTCCCTTAGTAAAAGATTATATTTGATTGTATGGATGCCCCTTATGTATTCCCACCCTGCCCCCTTATGTATTCCCACCCTGCATTTCCCCTTAGTAAAAGATTATATTTGATTGTATGGATGCCTCTTATGAATTGTAAGTAAATTTGAGGTGGGGGAGAGGCGGGGTGGGGGCGGGGTGGGGGCAGAGCTGGGGCGGGGGCAGACCCTTCAACCCCCCAGGTAATCAGTGACCAGAATTCAGGCCCCTGGGCCAGTAGAAGTTGGACAGCCCTGATATAAATGAAACATAGAGCCATTACTTATGTTCTGGCATCCAGCAGGAATTCCTTCCACTCTATTTAAATTCTGCCGCATATTGCTTATTTCATAATAAGAGGCACAGAAGAAAAGGATATCGTGGTCCCATCTTTTTTGTTCATCTGTGAAAAGGATACTTAAGCAAAATGTCAATAAATATTGCTTATTTGATTTTTATCTTGCCTGTTTCCCAGTATCTCATCACTCCACAAGAAAGAAAAATAGGTTCCAACAAAAACATCCTAAATTTTTATAAATCTCCCCATCTTAAGGGACAGCATCTAGAGATTTTCCTGGGAAACCTTCAAAAAATTGTATTGGTTTCTGTGCTATTCTGCAGAGATCTAGAAACTATCCGCACTGCAGAATTATAGCAGTTTGACACCATTTTACCTGTCATGGCTGTACTCTATGGCAGTGTTTCCCAATCCTTTTTGAGCCACAGCACACTTTTTACATTTGCAAAATCCTGGGGCACACCACCAACCAAAATGACACTCTAACACAGTAATACATATAGTTAATATGTTTTTAAATGTATTTATACACTCAGTGAGAAACCTGGACCTGTTTCAATGAACTCAACATATATATCCTGGCAGGAATAGCAGAAAGACAAACTTCCCACACAGAACTCCCATAACCAAGTGAAAATACTATAAAAATTTGGTGAGCATTGACCTTGAGTTTTGGAGTTGTAGTTCACCTATATCCAGACAGCACTGTGGACTCAAACAATGTTGGATCAGGACCAAACTTGGTATGAATACTCAATATGCCCAAATATGAACGCAGATGGAGTTCAGGGGAAATAGACCTTGACATTTGGGAGTTGTAGTTGCTGGGATTTATAGTTCCCCCTACAATCAAAGAACATTCTGAACCCCACCAATGATAGAACTGGGCCAAATTTCCCACACAGAACCCCCAGGAGGCAAGAGGAGGTCTCTACTTGGAGAAAGGGAGGTGGGCCTTCCCAATGCATGGAGAGGGAGAGACCAAGTAGACAACGGGTGGGGAGGGGGGGTGTGCCTTTATCGAGGTAGGTTTCTTAGGGTTTTTATACTTCAACACACTAGACACTCCCCCCCCCCCTCCCTGGAGGTTCCAATTTCCCACGGCACACCTGATGATTGCTCACGGCACACTAGTGTGCCCAGGCACACTGGTTGGGAAACACTGCTCTATGGTATTCTGGGATTTGTAGTTTATTGTGGCACCAGGGCTCTTTGTCAGAGAAGGATAAATATCTCACAAACAGACAAATCCTACAATTCCATAGCACAGAGCCAAGTTTATTAACAACTCCTCTGTTGTGCCAGCTCCACTGGCTGCCAGTTTGCTACCAGGCACAATTCAAAGTGCTGGCTTTAGCTTATAAAGCCCTAAATGGTTCTGGCCCAGCTTATCTATCCGAATATATCTCCCCTTACAAACCTACCAATAATTTAAGATCATCTGGGGAGGCCCTGCTCTCGATCCAGCCTGCCTTGCAGATGCGTTTGGCGGAGATGAGAGACAGGGCCTTCTCAGTGGTGGCCCCTCAGCTGTGGAACTCCCTTCCCAGGGATATTAGATCACACACACACCCTTGACCTTTCAGAAAAGATTGGAAACCTGGCTCTTTGAGCAACTTTTTGGAACCTCAGTGTAACCAGATAAACACAGTATTATGAAATAGCGAACATGGAATGGCCTAAACTAGTGGTTCCCAAAGTGGGCGGTACGACCCCCTGGTGGGTGGTGGGGCGATCTAGGGGGGCGCTGGAAGGCCCAGGAGAATTTGGGGGGCACAGAATCCCTGTAAGGGGGTGGTGGCATGAGTCAGGTGACAGGCTACCACCCATCTCTGTGTGTGTCTTTCTCTCTTTTTCCTTCCTCCTGCTCCCTCCTCCTCCTCTCGGGATAATAATAATAATAATAATAATAATAATAATAATAATAATACCTTTAGGGTTCCCTTCCAACTGGTTGAGTCTTATAACAATAATAATAATGTCCTTCAACATATTTAGTGGAATGTGGATTCAGTGCGGTAACCAATTTATTAACAAAAAAAGAAACCGATTGCAAAATAGTCAATCGCGATGACTTGAGATTACAGCTGACGAAAATAGAGTCGAGGATGACCAGATTGGTAGCAGCAGACCAGGTTCATCCTTCTCATTAAGATGATTTTGAATGTTTTACCTTTTTTTGTATTACCTTTCTATTCTAAGTTCAATAAATAGTTTCATAATTTCAAACTTCAATGCTTCTAATTTACAACTTTCTTTATTATATTTTACGAAAAAGGTAGAAATATTAATACATATATCTTTCTGTTTAATTGCTATTAAAAATTTTAAAAAATTAATTTTTTTTGTAATATTTTTTATTGACAGGTTTTATATTTATAAGACACTAGCTGACCTGGCCAAGCTTCGCTGTGGCTTTTGTGTGTGTGGTGTGATGCCTGCTCTGTCCTCCTCCTCCTTCTCCTCCGATAGGGGACCTTCGGCATCGCGGGGCCGAAAGGGGAACTTCGCCACCGGGAAGGCGGCGCCATCGGCGCCCCCTCTGCTGCCTCCTCCGCCGCCTCCCAGCTGTTTCTGGAACCGGGGCGCGCGGTCTCTTTCCCTCTCTCTCTATTTCTTGATCTGCATGTGTCTCGCGAGACACACACAGGAAGAGAGACCGCATGAACCCGTCTGAGGCGGGAGGGATGGTGCCCTTTTCCCAGGCACCTCTCTATCCTCCTCGCCCCACCCTCCTCCCTTGAATGTAGGAAGGAGGGCATGGAAAGGAGGAGAAAGAGATGGCCGGGAAAAGGGCAGAATCCCTCTTGCCTGTGCCGGGTTCGCGTGGTCTGTCTTCCTGTTTTTATCTAGGTCTGTGTGTGTCTCGGGAGAGTGCGAGACACATGCAGATCAGAGAGAGGGGGAGAGACCGCACGGCCCGGACAGGAAACAGCTGGGAGGCTGTGGCGGAGGCCGAGGAGGTAGCAGAGGAGGTGCCGCCGTCGAGGTGGTGAAGGTCTTTTGCCCCCTCCGGGAGCGGCATGGAGGTGGTGAAGTAGGTCGAGGAGGCGCCGGAAGAGGCGGGCACGGCACCGGCGCTGCCGCAGCGATGTTCCCCCGTTTGTTACCGCGGCGGCATGGAGAAGGAGGACGATGTGGTGAGCGTGGGCTGAGGGGAGCGGCTGGGTTTGGGGTGGGGGTGGGATGTGGAGTGCGCTGCCAGCATTGAAAGCAGTGCTTTTCCTCCCCTCCCTTCCTCGCGTTGGAAGGAGACCATTGTAACTCTGCATGCGCTGCTATTTCCAATGGGCGGTTTTTGGGGGCCGTGTGGGGGGGGGGGGTTGCCTGGTATGTAGGCCGTTTTTTTTGTGCCCTAGACATACCCCGTGGTATGCTTGAATGTGTTTGGGGTGTTTGGTGGTTATGGGGGTTATAGTTTTGCTGTCTATATACCGAGTTGCACGACCATTAGATTTTTATATATATAGATACATCATCACATTGGGAAAGGGAGGGGATGGGGAATAGGGGAGGGGCAAGAGTACAATAGGGTATGTTGACTTCCATTCTCATTCCGAACTAATCATACATTTTCATCAAAATTTTCTTTCTCATTCACGAGACATCCCCGTTGCTCTTCTTAACTATTGATTACCGACAGTGTTCCTTTCTTTATTGCATTTCTTTTCGATATTCTTCTATCACGGCCCAATCTGTCTTTATAACACCTTTACCATGATTCTGTCTTAACCAATAGGTTAATTGGCCCATGTCTTTTATCTCCATAATTTTAATTAGCCATTGCTCTTTTGTGGGGAAAAGGTTTTGTTTCCATAGTTTTGCAAACACCATTCTTGCTGCTGTTGAGAGGAGCACAAAGAGTTTCTCCACGTTTTCATTTGGAAATGTTTCTTGTTCTATAATCCCTATTAGGTACAGTTCCGGTCTCATCTTAAATTCTACTTGCAATATTTTTTTACAGTCCTCATGAATCATTTGCCAAAATTCTTTTACTTTAGGGCATGACCACCACATGTGAAAAAGGTACCTTCCTGATTCTTACACTTCCAACAATTGTTACCAACATTTTTATACATTATATTTAATTTTTGGGGGTTATGTACCAACGGTGTAACATTTTTAGCCAGTTTTCCTTTAAGTCCGTCGCATATGTTATTTTCAATTGTTTGACCAGATCTTTTCCCATTCTTTAAATTGAATCTGTCTCCCAATATTCTGTGCCCACTTAACCATTGAGTTCTTAACTACATCTGTCTCAGTTGCCCAGTTCAATAACATGAAGTAAGTCTTTGATACTGTTTTCTTTTGTGTCTTCATTATCATATCCCAGGGTCTATCGGTATCACTCTGTAATACCTCCCCCCCCCCCCCATGGCGGCTGTACCTCGGAAGGTGGCCCCCGGAGGGCCCCGTTCCAGGACTTTCAGGAACGCTGCCCGTAGGCGCAGGATGCCTCCACCGACAAGCCCCCAATTTAGGCGGGTGGGCACGCCGCAGACAACGAGGCATGGTCCACAGACCGGCACGACCGACACCGCAGTGACTGTCACTGCTCAGACTTGGAGTCTTTGAGGACGCTCCTCGATTTGTGGGTCCCCCTCCCCCGGCTCCGCTCTGTTGATGGACGTGCTTGATAGCTCTATCGGGTGGCTCTGCCCCTGGGCATGAGCCTGGTCTCCCCCCCCTTATCTGCTGTTGGTTACCCTGTGATGTTTTACCTCTTGTATGTCTTGTATGTTTATCTATGTATACTTTGTATTATTGTTTGCCTTCGGCTCCTGTGAGCCGCCGCGAGCCTCAGGGAGTCGGCAGCATAGAAGTCCGAACAAATAAATAAATAAATAAATAAATAAATAAACCCTTTAGTCCTGTCAATATTAAACTGTTCTCTTAGTTGAAAGTATTGGAGCCATCTTACATTGCTGAATTTCCTTGTGATTTCATCTTGAGTTCTCAATTCGAATGTATTTCCTTTTTTTTGTATTATATCTTTATACTTAGGCCACTCTGTCCAGCCCAGCAGTCGTCTTTGGTTCGCCTCCAAAGGTGAAAGCCACATCGGTGTCTTGTCATAAAGATATTTTTTATATTTATTCCATATTTTTATCAGAGAGGATCGAATGAAGTGGTTTCCAATTTTTTTTTCTTTATGGAAAGGGGGCGGTAGACCAAAATGGTTTGGGAACCACTGGCCTAAACGATGCAAAAGGATGAGGAGTTGAACTGGAAGACATTAATTATTATCGTTTAATTGATTTTATATAGTTTTGATTATGTGTTTTAACTGTTTTTAATTGGTGTATGTGTGTTGTGGCATCTAATTCTTGCCAGTCTGTACGCCACTCTGAATCGCCTTTGGGCTGAGAAGGCAGGGTAGAAGTGCTGTAAATAAAATAAAATAAATAAACAAATAAATATGGTGTCATACTGCTATAATTCTGCAGTGTGAACACGGCCCTAAACAATGTCCTACTTCGTAGCATAGGTATACTAAGACAATTCCCCATTGCTCTCAATTTTATTGGTGTAAAAGCATGGAAATGTTTCTTTAAAAAAATATAATGCCCAAGCTGTCTGGGGGATAGTTGGGAGTTGCATGCTGGGTTTCTATTTTGAGGGTCAAGTCGGGCATCTTGATAGCTCCTCTAAAATTCAGTCTAAAACCTGGAGCAGACTTAGTATTATATAGACATAGATATCACACAGAGAAGTGGTTCTTCTCATTCGTTCATTTGAGTCTCTCTCAAAACCCTTCCAATTGCAAACTGACATTGCTTTTTGCTTTAGATATAATCTAGTGCAGGGGTGGGCAACCTACGGCCCACGGGCCGGATCCGGCCATCAGCCGCTTCCGTCCGGCCCGGGGAGAAGGGCGTTGGGGGCGGGGCCAAGAGGAAGGAGTGCCGCTGCCGCCATCCCATCCCGGGCTCTGTGGGGCCTGTGTCGGTAGACAGGCCGGAGGAGCGGCGGCTTTGGAGTGCCTGCCATCTCTGGAGGGAATCCGGGCCTGCAGCGAGAGCACTCTGCGACCTGCGAGAGCTTATCGCCCTGGCGACCCGGAAGACTTGATCGTCTTCCGGGTTGCCAGGGTGAACAGCCGCCTCAGATCACCGAGTGCTCCCCCTGCAGGCCCGGATCCCCTCCAGGGATGGCAGGCACTCCATAGCAGGGCGATCAGCTGGGGAACGGCTAGGGGCGAGAGCGCGTACGGAGGCCTGCAGCCTCCGACGCCTGCTGCTCTGGGTCTCT
>JARBWK010002261.1:0-15579 GCA_030556195.1 Anolis apletophallus
ATATGCCTACCTATGTGCTTCTCTAAACAGTTCCATCAACCCTGTGATCTATTACTGGGTAGGAAGAGATAAAAGGAGGAGATCAAGCAAGAAAATAAATAATGTACTTGAGAAGTTTTTCAAGGAAGAAGAAGACTATAGAGAGGAACAAGACATCTCAACCAAGACACAGGCCAGACCTGTACCGACCAGGATGGAACTGGTAGAGGATTTCTGTAGGCTTTAAAGTCACCAGATATGTTTTCCTTTCCTTGAGGTTATGCATTTTGCCTCATATCCAGAACAATAATGTTGTGGATAATAGAAACAGGATTTTGTGGATAGTGAAATTGGTTTTTTTAATTTTTCTTATTACAACTATATAATGCAGAGTAAAATATAAAAAAGATGAACAGGCAACATAATAAAAAATTATATTCTCAGCAATCTTGAGATGCTCTTTCCTAGACATCCAACTCCTTCATATTTGAATTATTTGACAAAATGAATGTATCATTAGTTAAGATCATGAAACCCAGCCAGCACCCTAATTTTTGCTATATGAATATTGATTAATTATACCTTAAAGGCTTGCCATCCCCATGTTGACACCATTTGGCCCCAGTTTATAAAGGGGTGTTTGTTTGTTTTTTGCAGGTGATGGTTGCGCATGACAAAAATCCTCCAGTTACTGATGCATTTTCACTGATTGCTCTTTTTGGTCATTACTATGACCACTGGAGTCTGAGGCCTCTGTGGGGACTCCTTTTGCTCTCTCCTACATCCAAGGAAATAAATAGCAACTGGGGTATTTTAACCCATCAGTTTTTTTTTAAAAAAAACCTAACATAGCTTCTTTAACTGGGGAGCCATTGAAAAGGGAAAGCTTCACTGGCTTCAATGCGAAGTTGGCCAAGTGGAACAAATTCCTGGGATATACATGGCTAAGGGCTAGATTGATCTCCAAAAATGGTCCACCCTGGCCTCACATTGGGAGACATGGAAGTGCACTATCCACAATGCTGCTGCCTCTTTAGAAAAGACATGCCAAACAAGTCTCGAAGAGAAACAACAACACAGAAAGAACAATAACTTGGAAACAACTTCACCCAAGGAGACTTTCTGCTGTGCTTTCTGCAATCGGATTTGCCTATCTCGGATTGGCCTTTTTAGTCATCAACAAGCTTGTAAAAAACATGGGATGAGTCCTTCCTAAGAATCTTCATTCGTGAAGTAATGCCATACACACACACACACACACACACATACACACATACTTATTTTGAAAGTCTGGTGATTGTCAAATCATGGTTATAAATATGTACTGTATATGAAATATATATTTTTATACTTATTAAGTTTTGTGGTCTCATAGTTTCAATGTTCAAACATTCCCCTTTGCTGCTGTAGGGGGAATATTGTAGATCTTTAGATGTCTAGAAGATAGGTTTAGTGTGTCACAATTGTTCTGTCCATTCTCTTAAAATACCCCTTTAAGGACTATTTTGTTGTACATAAGTCAGAGCTAATTAAAGAGATATGGTATTGGAGTTCAAGAGGATGCCTACCCAAACTTGGAAGTGGACTGAAACACTAACAGTAGAAAATAGAATTAGAATTTAATGCAGTTTAGGCAAGCCTCTACCTTTTTGGGGGGGAGAGGGGGTGTAAGGTTTCAAATCCCCCAAATGTTTCAGGTTTTAAAAACCCTGGTTTACTTGTGAATTTTAACCAGGGTTTTTCTTGACCTGAATGTTAGAAGGGGCAGTTTTAAACTACCACAGTTGGACAACAAACATCCAAGAAAAGGCATTAAACAAAGTCCTCAAAATTAAGTATTCATACTTAATGGATGCCACTAGAAGGGGAGGCTTAGCCCTCCCGGATCTCCACTTATATTACGAGGCCGCAGCCCTAACATGGGTGAGGGATTGGGCTACCCTCAAAAAGAAAAAATTATTGGCGCTAGAAGGCGAGGGCTTATGTAGGGGGTGGCATGGATACTTATTGAGAGATAAGGCAAAAGTGGGGAAAAAATTCAATAATCATTTTGTGAGATCGGCGCTACTCAAGACATGGAACACATATAGAAATCGATTACATCTAAAAATGCCGCTTTGGTTCTCACCAAATGAGGCAGATCAGAAAAGGGAAATTCCATATTCGAGATGGCTCCGATACGACTCTCTCTTAAAAATTAAACATCAGGAGGTAACCCTAAAACCGTTGAGGAGGTCCAGTTAATCGAACCCAACATATCTTGGTTCCAGTACTGGCAGATCAATGAGAATTTCAAAATTGACAAAAAAAAAGTTTCGATACGAAAGAAACTTTCTGGGACAAAATCCTGAAATCGGAAAAAAAGCTAATCGGGAAAATATACCAACAACTTCTCCTTTGGGCTACAGAGGAAGAACAAGTCAAGGATGTGATGATAAAATGGGCAAGAATGGTGGGACACTCTATTGACTTTTCACAATGGGAAACAATTTGGAATAAGAAGCTTAAATATGCGTATGCGAGCGAAATTAAAGAGAATTGGGTTAAAATGTTCTTTTTCTGGTACCTAACGCCGGAAAAAATAGCAAAATACAGCAAGGGGAAGACCAGCGAAAAATGCTGGAAGTGTGGGAAAAGCATAGGAAACTTTTTCCACCTTTGGTGGGAATGCAAAACTGTAAAAAAATTCTGGTGGGGAGTCTACCATAAAATGAAGGAAATTCTTAAATTAAGTTTTGATTTTAGACCGGAGTACTTTTTGTTGGGGATGACTGACTTTCAAATTAATGAGAATGATGATAAGGTCTTTTTTTATTTAACCACAGCGGCAAGAATTTGTATTGCCCGTCAATGGAAAAGTAACGAAGCAACTACATTTAATGATTGGACGCTAAAGTCCTTAGACATCATGAATATGGACTTGCTAACACAAAGATTAGCCAGGAACAGGAACCTATCAAGAAAAACTAACTGGGATAAATTCATTCAGTTTATAAGGAAAAGTAAATACAAATATGTGGAATGACAACATAAAAGCAACATGGATGGTGGCCCCAGACACAAGGGAAAAGGGACTCAGTAAGAATCCAAAGGTCCGCAGGAAATCGCAGCGCGATACGGAACTAGGGTAAAAGAGAAACCACAGCTGTCACTAAGCGACTAGGAAGTCAAGAAACCTTCATGAGGGGGAGAGTGGATGGAGGCGATGTATTGTTATCGTTGGGTGGGTAGTGGATGGGAAGGTGGAGGGTTGTATGACTGTCACCCAGTGTACGTCTTTTCTTTTTTTTTAATGTTCAATAAAAATCTTTTTTAAAAAACAACAAAGTCCTCAATGCACATCAGTGCTCTGAGGTTTGTGTCATTGTTCTTTTCCCAATATATTTTTCTCCTTATTTTTGAATGTTTATCATTTTGATTGTAACCGTCAAATGTCAATAAATAAACTGGGGGGAAAGCAGTTCAGGTCTGTTCACATCCTTTTCATGGTTGTAGTTATGACTTGAGGTTATTAATTTTAGCATTTTAGTTACAGTAGTGGGTGAATGGAGTGATAGGGAGAAAATCAAATTTTATTTAAACACATGAATACAAGCAATGCCTGGGTTTACTGGTCTTTGGGGGTCTTTGGGGGGGGGGGACTCTTCCAGGAAATAATTCTCTCTGCAGGATCTTGCAGGCTAAAGGTTTTTAAAATGGACAATTAGCCAGAGAAGATACAAAAGGGGAAAAAATCAAGTAAAAAATAAGTTGATTTTTAAAACAAAAGCAATGTTTTTAATGAGAAGGCAGAAAAATAAATCAGTTGAAACCCAACACAATGTAGACTTTGTTCAATACAAGCTGTCTCTGAAACTGCATTATATGATGGTGTAGATGGATCTTTTCCTGCAACTTTGCTTAATGAGAATGAAAGGCCTTGACTTATGCTGCTGTGTACATTGACAGTGTGCATTTCATAGCTGCCACAGTTTCAAGTTAGTTGGAAGTGAAAATAGTCAGTGGAGATGTGCCCATAAATCTCAGATATTGCACAGATTTGAGACGGAAAAGAAAGATTTTCTTTAGTGTTGTGCATTCTTCTTCCAGATGGATATCAGAAGCTATATCGCAAATGATGAGATTATACTCAAGGAATGTTTACTGCGAATAAGCAAACATCTTTTTTTCTAGAATTTCGGCATATTCCATTGAAACGTTTGGAGAAGGGGATTAAATGTGCTATCTTTCTTTCTACCATTTGGAGAAGGGAAGAATTATAGGGTGGAAGCTTTTATAAATACACAAATTTATGCTGGATCTCTGGGCTATGAAATATATGACTTTTAGCTGATTCATTTATATACTGCCCACAAGGTGCATGTGGATATGATTGCTGTGATTCTTCTCACAGGGCTTTGAGCAAAAACCAAATTTTCCAAAAGGATCTCTGACAGAATGCTCAAAACATCTGTAATAGTTCATTGCCGTGTTTTGACTAACATTATCTGTGAATTATCTTCAGTTCCACTTTGGGGAGAAAGAACGTAAATGCAGGAAATACATAAGGAAAGATAGGATGATCTCAACAGTTTGTGTGTTTCTTTTTTGATACTATTTTGTGAATGAGTGAATGTGTTGCGATGATATGTTCAGGGAGTATAACAAGAGACCATGAAGTTATTCAACCATTGCACAAAGCATGGATTTTAAGGAATGAAATGGAGAATTCCTGTGATCCTTATGTACCGGAGAAAAAAGAACATTCTGCCCAGTCAATTCAAAACTCAAAACTGAGATTTTGGAAGAAAGACAGAATCAGCTCTTTGGGAATTTTTTGCTGAAAGGTCTTGCCTCTTATTGGAAATGAATATGTCTAAGAAGTACTTGTTCAATTCCTGCAATTTTGCGAAATGTGAAAGTCATCACCTATGGCCCTCCAGGTGCTTGAGATTCTAACTCCCAGAAGACCTAATTCTGGAAACTAATACTCCAGAAGACAGGATCAGAATTCAAAATGACTGCGACAGATTAGAGAGTTGGGCCAAAGCAAACAAATGAATTTCAACAAGAAGAAATGTAAGGTACTCTATTTAGGCAGAAGAAACTGTTTGGGCCCCACCTATCTCTATGATCGCATCTCCCCATACGAGTCGGCACAGACTCTAGATGTTCCGAGGAGGCCCTTCTCTCGCTTCCACCACCATCTCAAGTGCAGTTGGTGGGGTTGAGAGAGAGAGGGCCTTCACAGTGGTGGCCCCCACCTCTGAAATGCCCTCCCCAGGGAGATAAGACAAGCCCCATCATTTGCCTGCTTCTGCAAGGACCTGAAAACCTGGTGATTCCAACAGGTTTTTGGAAATGATTAACCCCAGGCTATTAGTTAGGTCCCTGCTCTAGACTCTACACATGTCCCCAGCCCTTTGCTATTTAGCCCTGGTTTAGCCCTTTTATACCTATTCAATAGACCCTAATAGGCGCCACCCAGGCCATTAGTTAGGGCCTTGTTATGCACTTTAGCCACTTCCCGGGCCTATGTTTTCCCCTTTGGCCCAGCTATCTTGTGGTTATGCAGCACACCTTGAAAATAATAGCTCCAGGCCCCACCCAGACCATACTTGCACTTTACCCACTCCCTGGCCCTAAGTCTACTCTGTCATGCCAACCCAGCACTCTCATAGTTGTCGAGGCCCACTTTGGAATCTGAGTCATTGAAAGCTGTGCTGCCTAATGTAATGAGTATTAGTTTGGTTTTAATTTAAATATGTGTGATAGTACTATACTGCTGGGTATATTTTGGTTCAAAAACAGTGGTAAAGCTTCTGTTTATTTACATTTACAACCTCCAACAATCCTCTGTCTTGACCTGGAAGTCATATAAATAGAATGAACTCCTGAGAATGACATGAATGATTAAAAAATCATAACATTTAATAGAAACGCGTTCCTATGCTGCTCTCCATAAAGTGGTTATCTCTACATAATCCACAATGTCACATGAAGAGACAATGACTTTTAAAGAGAGAATGTCTTTCTTCCAATCCAACGGGTCCCTTGCAAGGAAAGGGCGATACGGGACTGCGCTGTGGGCAGACTTAAGGAGAGGAAGGCGGTGCGTGCTGCGGTTTCCAAGCAACGCCTGCCCAGGGATTCCAACTGGCAGGCTGAGACAGCCGCGTGCTTGCGAGTGTGTGCCTGCCAGTTGATCCAGCGGAAAAGGAAAGCCCCCTGAATCGCTGCAGCGTTTCCAGGCACCTCCTGGGAGATGGCCGTGGTATGAAGGAAAATGCAAGCAGCTCCCAATTTCCAAGGTCCAATATTCTCTACTGCTCAAGTTTGGCTCAATTCCATTGCGGTTGGGAGTTCAGAATGCTCTTTGATTGTAGGTGAACTATAAATCCCAGCAGTTACAACTCCCAAATGACAAAATCAATCCCCCCGGCCCCACCAGTATTCAAATTTGGGCATATTGAGTATTTGTGTCAAATTCGGTCCAGATCCAGGGTTTTTTGGGTTCAGAGTGCTCTCCAAATGTAGGTGAACTACATCTCCCCTAAATCACTGTCAATTCCTCCCAAACCCCTCCAGTATTTTCTGTTGGTCATGGGGGTTCTGTGTGCCAAGTTTGGTCCAGGTCTGTCATTCATGGGGTCTCGGCTGTGGAAGTCAGAGCTGAATTGGTCGAAGGTACTGAAAATCCCATAATCCATAATCCATACTCCCCCAAACATATTGTTTTGTGATTAATCACTATGCTTTAATTATGTTCAATTTGTAACAATGAAAATACATCCTGCATATTAGATATTTGCATTAGAATTTATAAGAGTAGCAAAATTATTTATGAAGTAGCAACGAAAATATGGTTGGGGTGACCACAACATGAGGAACCTTATTTAGGGGTCATGGCATTAGAAAGGTTGAGAACCACTTCATTAATACATGTATCTTACTGTTTAATTGCTATTACATTTTTTAAAAAATTAATTTCTAGGGGGGCGGTGAGTAATTTTTTTTCTGGAAAGAGGGCGGTAGGCCAAAAAGTTTGGGAACCACTGGTGTACAAGAATGAAGCCAACAAACTTGGCCAACAGGTGTGTGTGCGCATGTGTGTGTGCGCGTGTGTGTATGCATAAAGTGAGCTTCCTGGATTTAGACATTATGCTCCCATTAATGAAGGGCTTGCTGATTAATGAACTTGCTGATCGAAAGTTGCAGGTTCGAATATGAGGAGTGGGATGAGCTCCCGCTGTTAACCCCAGCTTCTGCCAAACTAGCATTTCGAAAACATGCAAATGTGAGTAGGTACTGCTCCGGGGGGAAGGTAACAGCGCTCCATGCAGCGATGCTGACCACATGACCTTGAAGGTGTCTATGGACAATGCTGGCTCTTCGGCTTAGAAATAGAGATGAGCAACAGCCCCCAAAGTCAGACACGACTGGACTTAATGTCAGGGGGAAATCTTTACCTTTACCTAATCAAGGGCAATGGCTTTTTAGCTTCTGCATTAGACCACTAATTTGTGTGCACTTTATGTTCTACTAAGACTCCTAGATCACTTTTACATGTACTGCTTTCATCCATTCTATTAACTCTGCATTATCTCTTTCTGTATTTTATACTAGCTTGGGGACCCGGCGGTGCCCGGGTCATTTGAGAAAGGCATTGTATGTCAAGGTTGGTCCTTATCATAAGTGTATGTGGCTTGTAGTGGTTTCAGGAAGTTATTGAAGGTAGTGCGAGTCCCATTATCCATGGTGTACCCTCCTCCAAAGTGCAGCAGGATTTAGAGTGGGTCATAGAGGCTCTGTCTGCCAAGTTTGGCCTTGATCGAGCATTATTGGGAGTTGCAGTGGTATCATGAAATTATTGAAGGTACTGCAAGTCCCAACATATGTGTCCACCCTCCTTCAAAATACAGTAGGATGTAGATTGGGTCATGGGGGCTGTGTGTGCCAAGTGTGGTCTGTACGAATGCATGAGGGTTGCATTGTTTTTAGGAAGTGAGTGAAGGTACTTCAAGTCCCATCATACGTGGTCTGTCTCACACAAAACTGCACCAGGATGTAGAGTGGGTAATGAGGGCTCTGTGTGGCAGGTTTGTTGTTGATCAGTCATTGGATTAGGTTTGCAGCAGTCTTGGAAAGTGAGGGAAGGTACTTCAAGTACCATCATCCATGGTCTGCCGTACTATAAACTGCAGTAGGAAGTAGAGTGGGTCACTGGGGCTCTGTGTGCCAAGTGTGGTTTTTATAGGTGTTTGTTGGGGGCCACAGTGGTCTGTGGTAGTAGAGGGGTGTGAAAGTACTACAAATCCCATCGTCCATTGGCACCCCCCCCCCCCAACCTCACCAGGACGTGAAGGCAGCCATGGAGGTTACGTGTGTCAAGTGTGGTCTCGTTCAGTAATTGGATGAGGGTCGCAGCGGACTTTGGAAGTGAGTAGAGTTAGTTCAAGTCCCATAATCCATGGTCCACCCTCCTCCAAAGTGCCCCAGGATGTAGAGTGGGTAATGGGGAATGTGTGTGCCAAGTGTGGTCTGTTTTGGTCCTTTTAGGTGGCCGCAGTGGTCTGTGGGAACCAAAGTGTTTGAAAGTACTACAAATGCCATAATCCGTGGTCCATGTCCCCCAAACCGCACCAGGACGTAAAGACGGTCAGGGGGGTTATGTGTCCCAAGTTTGGTGCAGGTCCATCACCTGCGCTGGTCGCTGTGGCCTGTGAAAGTGGCCGCCAATCAGAACACTGGCACATACATACAAACTAGGCATGAGAAAAAAGTTATGAAAATGAAATGATTCGGAAGAGATTCGTAAGAAATGCTACTTTTGAGTATTTCCGCATCTGGAACGCCAACCAGGAAGTGGACTTTCTTTATAGAACTTTGGGGGCACCCTCCCGCCTCCCTTGCCAATAAGTATTATGGCAAGGCAAGCCCTAAACTCGCTCCTTCTTTCGGCTGGAAGCCTGGAAAAATGTAAACAGAGAGGTTTACTCAAGTAAATCTGCAAAGGAGGGCACTTTGGATGAAGTGCCCTCCTTGTGGATTTTCTGAGTAAACCTCTCTGTTTACATTTTTCCAGGCTTCCCTGCCTCTCCTGCCTGCCAGGATCTAAAGCATCAAGAGTATTGGGGTGAGAAACCAACCTAATGTATAATAGAATGAATGCTACTGTAAGTGCCTAATATTATAAGTAATCCAACTGGTCATACCTACATTCCATGCACATGCAATAATACAGCAGTAATAACAATAACAAGAGGTAAAATTCAAACCGAAGTATTCTGACTGGTCCCTGCCTCATGCGGTGCAAACGGGCTCTTCTCTATGAGCCCGGGAAAAGCCAGCGTTTGCTGCTTGGGTGCACACACATACATATTCTTGGGGGGGGGGGGGATTTGCTGCAGAATCCCGGGCTCAGAGAAGATTCTGCAGCAAATCCCCCAAGAATATGTATGTGTGTGCACCCAAGCAGCAACGCTGGCTTTTCCCAGGCTCACAGAGAAGAGCCCGCTTGCACCGCATGAGGAGGACCGGTCAGAATACTTCGGTTTGAGCCCATTTGCACCGCATGAGGAGGGACCAGTCAGAATACTTCGGTTTGAATTTTACCTCTTCTTATACCCATTGTTATTACTGCTGTATTATTGCATGTGCATGGAATGTAGGTATGACCAGTTGGATTACTTATAATATTAGGCACTTACAGTAGCATTCATTCTATTATATATTAGGTTGGTTTCTCACAGGATCTAAAGCCTTGAAGAGGCTTCATGAGGGGCCAACTTCAGCCCTCCAGGTGTTTTGGACTTCAACTCCCACCATTCCTCACAGCCTCAGGCCTCTTCCTTTTCCTCTCAGCCTGGGCAAACTTGGGCCCTCGCTCCCTCAGGATCGGGGTGAGAGAGAGGCAGCGAGGAGCGAGGGGGGCCCTCCTCCTCCTTTTTTTGCTGCTTCCAAGAATAGAATACCCCCTCCCTCCCTCCTTTGCTCCCTCCTTCCTATTTGGAGAGTCCCATCTAGAATTCAGTGTGATTTATTCAAGTTTTGGCCTACAACTCCCAGAAATCCCAGCCAATTTACCAGCTGTTAGGATTTCTGGGAGTTGTAGGCCAAAACCATCTGGAATGCGCATGCGCTGGCATACGAACTACTAACGAATTCCGTTAGTAATTAAGTTACATTTTAGAATTTTTTTGAAATTTTTTTGTAAGTCTTTCTATTACTAATAAAAAAAATCCCCCATTAGAGTTTCGATTTGCTATTTTTGGGTTCTAAACCATGCCTAATACAAACCCACCCACCCACACACAAACAAACATTCCGCTTTATTATATATAGAGAAGAGATGTTTTATTCCTTTTTTGGCCTATGTAGTTTTCCTGTTGAAATTCATTTTATTAGTTTTGGTCTAATAAGCTCTAATAAACTGTCACTGTATTATTTTGAAGATTTGTGTCTGTTTATCAATCCGCCCATGAGAGGGATGTGGTCAGAAAGAAATGCAGTGAGGCAAGTGATAATGGGCTTAATATTCTAGCTCCAGTTGGTAAAACTAGATGAACAATGGTTGTCACAAGAGTGGATCTTGTTTGGAGATACAGGAGAGGAAATGTTGCCAGAGATAAGCCAGAACATATCAGGTGAAACAGGAAAAGGACGCAAAGGCTCCGCCGCAAGCGCATTTTGTGTCTCCCTTAAG
This sequence comes from Anolis apletophallus, assembly GCA_030556195.1. NCBI lineage: Eukaryota > Metazoa > Chordata > Lepidosauria > Squamata > Anolidae > Anolis > Anolis apletophallus. Next base: position 10,664 of record JARBWK010002261.1, read on the forward strand.
TTTCCCAGATCATTGTGAAAGGATTCTGGTAATTTGGGGAATCATTTCCTGAAGTTTGAGGTGGAGTGAGGCATCATTGGAAGGAAACTCAAAAGGGATCCATATGATATTATATATGATATAGGGCAAAATGGAATTAGCAATGCGGGCACATTGCATATCCCAATGTAGCTATGTCTCATAATTCATAATTTTATGGTCTACTTTTCAATAACATTGATGTGGTGAGCCTGGCAAGTTGAGTATGAGGGACTCTGGGAGTTGCATTCCAAAAACATCTCCAAGGTCACAATACTGATATCAATCCAAGGAGTCCCACTGAATGAATAATTATGTGCGTATTCAGCAGTGCAATTAGTTTCATTCATTCATTCAGTGTGTCTACTTCAGTTAAGACAAACCAATATGTTTCAAAGTCTGTCCCATAAAGACAAATTTGAGTTTGAAGGCATATGAAGAAAACTAATAAAAAGAGGACATCTCTCTCTCGGCATTACTTCGCGAACGAAGATTCAGGAAGGACTCATCCCACGCTTTTTACAAGCGCGTTGATGACTAAAAAGGCCAATCTGAGATAGGCAAGTTAGGTTGCAGAAAGCGCAGCAGAAAGTCTCCTTGGGTGATGTTTTTTCCAAGTTGCGGTTCTTTCTGCGTTGTCGTTTCTCTTCGAGACCCATTCGGCGTGTCTTCTCGAAAGAGGCCGCAGCATTGTGGATAGTGCTTCTCCATGCCTCCCGATGTGAGGCCAGGGTGGACCATTGTTGGTGATCAATCTGGCCAAGCCTGAGATGTTGTTTCAGGGAGTCCTTATATCTCTTTTGGGGGGCGCCTCTCTTGCGCTGACCCGTGGCGAGTTCACCGTAGAGTAGTATCTTTGGGAGGCGGTGGTCCTCCATCCTAGAGACGTGCCCTGCCCAGCGCAGCTGTGTTCTCAATAGCATGGCCTCAATGCTGGTGATCCCTGCTTGCTCAAGGACAGCAACATTCGTCACATAGTCGGTCCAGTGTATATTTAGGATTGTGCGAAGACAGCGCTGATGAAAGCGCTCGAGGAGTCGTAGGTGTTGGCGATAGGTGACCCATGTTTCAGACCCATAGAGGAGAATGGACAGTATGATAGCTCTGTACACATTGATTTTGGTGCTTTGTCTCAGGTGCTTGTTGCTCCAGACTCTTTTGTGAAGCCTTCCGAATGCACTATATGCCTTTGATAATCTGTGATCTATCTCTTTGTCAATCTTGGCGTCTGAAGAGATGATGCTTCCCAGGTAGGTGAACTGCTGAACGGACTTAAGCACAGATGTGCCTATGCTGACGTGAGGATGGTGGTGTTCTTCCTGTGGTGCGGGCTGGTAGAGGACTTCTGTTTTCTTCAGGCTGACTTCCAGCCCAAACAGCTCTGCAGCTGTTGCAAAGCAGGATGTGAGGCGCTGCAGGGCTGCTTCTGAATGGGCGACAAGGGCAGCATCGTCAGCAAAAAGTAGCTCATGGACTAGATAGTTTAGAGTCTTAGTGCGAGCCCTCAGACGGCTTAAGTTGAACAAGCTACCATCAGTACGATAGCGTATATATATGCCGTCTTCTTCTTGTAGGTCTGCCATAGCCCTTTGGAGCATCATGCTGAAGAAGATTGTAAATAGGGTTGGTGCAAGAACACAACCTTGTTTCACTCCATTAGTTATGAGAAAGGGCTCCGAGAGAGCATCGCCATATCTGACTTGACCGTGCTGGCCCTCATGTAACAGGACAATCATTTTGAGGAACTTGGGGGGACATCCTAGACGTTCCAGGATCTGCCACAGACCTTTCCTGCTCACAGTGTCGAAAGCTTTGGTGAGGTCGACAAATGTTACATAGAGTCCTTTGTTCTGCTCTCTACATTTCTCTTGCAGTTGTCTAAGGGCAAAAACCATATCTGTGGTGCTCCTATTTGCTCTGAAGCCGCATTGGCTTTCAGGGGAAGTTCTTCTGCAATAGCCGGAACTAATCTGTTCAGGAGTATCCTTGCAAGGATTTTTCCAGCAATGGAGAGCAGTGTTATACCTCGATAGTTTGAGCAATCGGATTTTGTTCCTTTTTTCTTATACAGGGTGATGATAACTGCATCTCGGAGATCTGATGGCAGTTCACCTTTTTCCCAGCAACTCACAAGGAGCTCATGGAATTTAGCATGCAGTACATGACCTCCCTGTTTCCAAGCTTCAGGTGGGATTCCATCGATCCCGGCTGCCTTGCCATTTTTCAACTGCTGTATGGCCTCAATGGTCTCTTCCAGAGTGGGAGCTGTGTCCAGTTCATTTTTCATTGGTTGTTGTATCATGTGTTGGATAGCTGAACCTTGGACTACTCGGCTGGCATTAAAGAGACCCTGAAAATGTTCAGCCCATCGGTTCAGGATGGAGGTTTTATCAGTAATTAGTGTTTGACCATCTGTACTGTATAAGGGCTTTGGACCTGATAAGTAGGTCCAAACACTGCTTTGAGAGCTTCATAAAAACCTCTGTGATCACCGAGATCTGCACAGCGTTGTGTTTTTCTGATAAATCAATCCACCACTTGTTCTGGATGTCTCTGAGTTTTTGTTGGAGTTTACTACATGCGAGACGAAAGGCTGCTTTTCTTACATGGCAAGATGGCTGGGCGAGGAATGCCTGGTGAGTGGTTCTCTTCTTTGCCAACAGCTCCTGGATCTCTTGGTTGTTTTCATCAAACCAGTCTTGGTTTTTCTTAAGGGAGAATCCTAGGATTCTTCAGCAGACTGCAGGATACTGTTTTTGATGTGTTGCCAGAGCGCTGTAGGAGAAGAATCTGTAGGGTGGACTTCAAGTTTTGCTTGCAGATTTACCTGGAAGTTGTCTCTCACAACAGCCTGTTGAAGACTGTTGACTTGGAGTCTCCTCTTTAAGATGCCACCCCTCTTAGGTTTGAGCTTAAGGTGTAGATTTAGTTTACATCTTACAAGGCGATGGTCTGTTTGACATTCTGCACTGGGCATCACTCGAGTATGACGGACATCACGAATGTTTCTCTGGCGCACTAAAACATAGTCAATGAGGTGCCACTGCTTGATCGGGATGCATCCAGGTGGTCTTCAAGCTATCTTTCTGCTGAAAGATGGTGTTTGTAATAGTCAGCTGCTGTTCTGCACAAAACTCTAGCAGAAGGCGCCCATTATCATTACAGTTTCCAACACCGTGCTTGCCTAATACACCTTTCCAGGCTTCAAAGTTTTTCCTACTCTGGCATTGAAATCACCAAGGATAATGATTTTATCTTCTGCAGGGACCTTTTGTATGAGGTGGCGTAGGTCTGAGTAGAATTTGTCTTTCTCCACAGGGTCAGCTTGCATAGTTGGGGCATATATACTGAAGAGAACAGCATGTGGGAGGCGTAAGGAGATAATGCGATCAGAGTGACCTGTCGGCAACGTCTCGAGTTTAGAGGCGATGGAATTTTTAATCATAAAGCCTACTCCTGAAAGATGTTTCTCAGTTTTGGGTTTGCCAGACCAGTAGAGTGTGTAGCCGGCACCGTGTTCTTTAAGGCTGCCTTCCTCATGGAGACGAACTTCACTAAGAGCAGCGATGTCAATGTTAAGCCGTGATAGTTCATGGGCTATTAGAGCAGAACGACGCTCAGGACGTCCACTATCTGCAGAATCTTGCATGGTTCTGATGTTCCAGCATGCAAGTGTCAGTCTATTTGCACCTTTGCAGGCAGGTGTTGGCCTTTGTTTCTTTGTCTTTGTTCGACCGCGTCGGAAGATGCCCGTTGGCGCGGCTAGCCAACCAGGTAGACGGGATGAGCTTTCGTAGGCCACCTTTTCTAGGCCCCTCTCCATACGGAGCAAGCAGTGCTCTCCTTAAAAGGCTGCTTGGTCGTTCAGGATGCTGCCGAACAAGACTGTCATCTCCGGGTCAGTCTCGAGCGACCAAAGTCCTGAACCGCCTGCATGCAGGGTTGGGTCTGCGGCTTCCAGTGCATCTTTACACCTACCGTTTGTCCCTCGCCTATCGCTACAGGGCTTTTCGGAAGTTGGATGTGTCCTTCGAGCCTGTGCAATGGATTTTTCTGGTGGAGCGCAGCGTGCACAGAACTGGCCTCACCCTTTAAACCAAAGGTTCATCTGCCAGGGCCTAGCAAGCTTGGACGGTGGCAGCGAGGTCCTCAGGTCGTAGGTTTGGTTCGAGTTTCCTTCTCTTAGATGGTTGACCTTACAGGGTTAGACGAGCACCATCTGCCCGGGTTTGAAATCAGAGTTTTCCTTCTCTTAGGATGGTTGCCAAAAGGCTAGAGAGCCCATCCTGCCCTTTGACTCTTTGTCAGACCCTTCGGTTGTGACGTGTCTGGCATGGGAGGCCCTACCGGTGGCTATTATGCCACCGCCAGCATAGCTCACAACTTCACTAGGGTACGCAAGCCTCTCCCCCACTGCAAGGGGGCGCCAATGGAGAGGTAAAAAGAGGACATAGAAAGGAAATAAAAACAAAGAGTTATAGAAAACAAAAATAAAGTGGAAGAGGGGAAAAAACATGTATCTATCTCTCCCACCTTTCATGCTTTTATCTCTTCCATGTAATTGAATATCTAATCCTCCACTTAGTATACTTGCAATCTCTTTCCTGCCGATAAAGCCACCCAAAAGGCCCAAATGTTGCATTTAAGCCCATTGGGAAATGAATGTAAGCACATTTTACTTGAAAAAGGAGCAAGGAAATAGTTTCATGGAGGAATATGAACCACTTCCTCCATTCCAAAGCAAATCATTTGTTTAGTAGATAGTCAGATTTTTTTGAAAATATTTTATTAACGATCGTATGTGCTATATACTAAAGGAAAAGAACAGGAAGTTAACTGCAAGATCAAGATTTTAAAACATAGTAATAATAATAATAATACTAATAATAATAATGTCC
>JARBWK010002262.1:0-15579 GCA_030556195.1 Anolis apletophallus
CTGTTTAGTTCCCAAAGAAAAACTTCCCAAAGAAAGACTTTTTTGGGTTTCTGTGTATGGAAACCTCTGCCTTTGAGACCCCAGATTTTCGTGTCCATCTCTCAACCATTTTACGGGCCTGGGGGCAGAAGAGTAAATAGTCCAGCATTCTCATAGTGACATACACAGGCGACTTCAACCTTAACTTTACATATGTTGTTGCCATTTCCTTTCTTGTTCTGGGGGTACTACCTTCCTAGGACTCACTGTTGCATTGAGTGGTCTCCCACCCCACCCCATGGCCATTATTGCTGGTAGGGTGGTGGCAAAAGCAACGGCTAAGTTCCCTAGCCTAACACTAACCAGCGATGTCAGCTTCTAAGATCTCCAAAGGACCTCAATAGAGATCAGCTGTAGATGTTTCTTTGTTCAGCATTTGGCTATGGGAACATAAATGACTCCCTCTATGTTACACTACTAGGCTGAGCAATCATGGTTCTAAATGGTTCTAAAGTACGACAAAACTAGTGCCCTGGTGGTGAACACTAGGTGGTGCGGTGCTTTGCTTCTACAGTGTTGCTAAAGTACAGTGAATATTTCAGAACTCTAACAAAACTTTCAAAAATATAATTATAAATAGTAGTTCTTAATTGGTTCTGTCTTAAAAATCGCCAATAATGAAATAATATGAAGTTTTGAAAGTTTTGTTAGAGTGAAATGTTCACCACCATTTTAGCAACACTGTAGAAGCAAAGCACCTGCGCCACCTGGGGTTTTCCACCAGAACTTTAGTTTTGTAAGTACTTTTGAACTATTCAGAACACTTTTTTCTAAAGTGGGCGGTACTCCCCAGTGGGCGTTGGGGAGTTCCAGGGGGCGCTGAGAGCCTCCCAGCGACTTGGGGGCACTGAATAGCTGAGGGGTGTTGGAGGTCTCTTGCAACCCTAGGATTTTATTACTATGAATTCTTCCCAGACCCCTCTAGTATTTTCTGTTGTTCATGGAAGTCCTGAGTGCCAAGTTTGGTTCAAATCTATTGTTGGTTGTGCTCAAAATGCTGTTTGATTCCTGGTGAACTATGAATCCACACAACTGCAATTGCAATGTCAGGGTCAATTTTCCCCTCAAACCTCCAGTATTTTCTGTTGATCATGGGAGTTCTTGTGTGCCAAGTTTGGTTCAATTCCATTGTTGGTGGAGTTCAGAATGCTCTTTGATGGCTGGTGAACTATAAATCCACACAACTGCAATTCAAAATGTCAGGGTTTATTTTTCCCAACTCCACCTGTGTTCAAATTTGGGCATAGTGAAAGTATTTGTGCCAATTTGGGTCCAGGTCCATAGTTGTTTGGTGTGACAGTGCTCTCCCGATGTAGTTGAACTACATTACCCGTAAATCACTGTTAATTCTTCCCAACCCCCTCCAGTATTTTATATCTTTCTGTTTAATTGGTATTAAAAAAAATTTAAAAATAATTTCTAGGGGGGCAGTGAGCAATTTTTTTTCTGAAAGGGCAGTAGGCCAAAAAGTTTGGGGAACCACTGTTTTAGAACCATGATTGCCCAGGCCTACGGAGTATAAAATGCATTTGGCTTTGTTAGACAACAACATTAGACATCATTGGCCATGCAATCAGTGCACACATCTGTGAACCTTGTGGTGCTTTTTGTAAATTATTTTCGAATGTTTTATGTTTACATTTTATGTTGGTTATAATTTTAGATAGATTACATTTCATTTAAGTTATAGTTGTTATATTTAAGTTGTTTTTTTATGTTGCGTTATTCTGGGTTATTATATTTAAGGCATTGAATGTTTGCTTTTCATTTGTGGGATCTGCCCTGAGTCCCCTAGGGAAATAGGGTGGAATATAAATAAAGTTGTTATCACATGCAATTGAAGTGACACAGTGAGTCTTGGGCTGGTGACAGACAACTTGTGAAACATTAACAAGACAAAAGTGTAACAACAAACAAAAGTCTTAATATCGCATATCTAAATCATATATTTCTTATTCATATATGAAAGCATAATGCATATATATAGCCATAAGTCCTACCACTTGAAAACTCCAGTTCTATAGTGGAAGTCGGAGGCTTCTTCAATGTGTAAGATATAACGAACTCTTTCACAAAAAGTCCGCTGTATACTTAAGCCAACGTATTTGTAGTTCCACAAAATACGATGTTCAATAATCAAAAAACACATGGAAAGGTTTGTTCTCCCTTTTTTTCATTGTATCTTTATAAAACAAGAAAAAAATTATTCACAAAGAAAAGAACTGGCCTCACCCCTTAAACAAGGGTCGTCTGTCAGCCTAGTGCTTAGGATGGTTGGTAGGGGTCTCAGGTTGTAGGTTTGATTTGAGTTTCCTTCTAGATCAGTGTTTCTCAACCAGTGTGCCGTGGCACACTTAGTGCCGAGCGATCATCAGGTGCCGTGGGAAATTGGGACCTCCAATACCCTTTCTTCCTCCTCCTGCCGAACACTTTTTCTTCTCTACTCGAGCTCCCTTCTTCCCAGCCTTGCTCTGCTTGTTTTTGCCTCTCACTTTGCTCACGCTGCCGCTTCTGCTGGAGGGAAGACGTGACCCGTGCGGGCGCTACTGCGCAGACTCGCCCACGCCTTCCTCCTCCCTCCTCCACAGTGCTCTCTGGATATAGGTGAACTACAACTCCAAAACTCAAGGTCAATGCCCACCAAACTCTTATAGTATTTTTCTTGGTTATGGTAGTTCTGTGTGGGAAGTTTGATTCCATTCCATCATTGGTGGAGTTCAGAATGCTCTTTGATTGCGGGTGAACTATAACTCCCAGCTGTTGAGCAAGACCTTCGTGTGTGTCTTTCTGCCATTCCTGCCAGGATATCTATGTTGTGTTCATCGAAACAGGCCCAGGTTTCACTCTGAGTGTATAAATACATTTAAAAACATACTAACTATATGTATCACTGTGTTAGAGTGTCATTTTGAGTCATTTTGGTTGGTGGTGTGCCCCAGAATTTTGTAAATGTAAAAAATGTGCCACAGCTCAAAAAAGGTTGGGAAACACTGCTCTAGATGGTTGACTTTACAGGGTTAGATGAGCACCATCTGCCCGGGTTTGAAATCAGAGTTTTCCTTCTCCTAGGATGGTTGCCAAAAGGCTAGAGAGCCCATCCTGCCCTTTGACACTCTTTGTCAGACCCTTCGGTTGTGACCTGTCTGGCATGGGAGGCCCTACCAGTGGCTATTATGCCACCACCAGCATAGCTCACAACTTCATTAGGGTACGCAAACCTCTCCCCATGACAAGGGGGCACCAATGGAGAGGGTTCTACATATAGTTTGGATCCAAAAGAGGATGAATATAGAAAAACTTGTTTAACTAAAGGAATACCAAATGTGCAATCTCAATTCTTCTTGACAGCATGTTGCAGAGCCCAAATGAAATGTAGTAATCTCATTCAGCTGGGATACACTACTATCATTCTTTGAAGGGGAAAGAGAAGTTGCTTCAGAAAAGGACTGACAGCCTCATACTCAGGTGCTTAGCTGCAACTGACAGACTTTTCTTGTCTTGGTAAGCAGCAGAGGTGAGGACAAAATTTTGAATTTTACTGTTGATTGTGGCAGTTGAGAATAGAGGATGCCAAGAAAAATAACACTAATTTTGGTTCCTGGGTTATAAATGACATGTCATTTCCTAATTGGTTCTATCATTTTTTTAAAAAAAAACCGTGAAAGAGGTTTATTAAACTGCAAAAACTTTATTTTTATGGGACATCCTGCTACAGTTTTTCAATGAATATCTCATACAGTCTCAACCAACTCGACACATTTTGTGGCAGCCACAAAAACAAAATTTCTGAGCAGAACAACTACTGCACAATTAAACAGAAATAACACTCTCGAAGCAGGAACAGATTTATTTTCCAAATTGTGTTAGACAAGACTGTCTTTTCCTTTCTTTGATCTGGTTCCTGCCTCAATGTTTAAATCCCTTATTTGAAATATTTTTTTGCTCTTCTAATTGAATCTTAATGTTGTATTTCAGAGAACACAGCTTAACAAGTTAGAGCTAGGCAAAACAAGAGGAAGTACTGCAGAGTTCAATAGAGCATGCTTTCTGGTAGCTATGAACAGGAGCAGAGTCATGCCCTATAAAACATAATTGCACAGTTTCTTTTATGGTTTGTTTGTTTTGGATGCCTGCATTTTATGGTGGAGATGGTAACATCTTTGAAAATAAGTAATAGAAAAGTAGGTTGAGAATATATATTCTGGAGATGGATTCTGAGGACCTCATCACACGAGATCAGGGGTGCTCACACTTTTTCAGCATGCGAGCTACTTATAAAACAACCAAGTCAAAATTATCTACCTACTAGGCATGAGAAAAAAGTTATGAAAATGATTCGTTTCGTAAGAAATTCGTAAGAAATGCTACTTTCGAGTATTTCCGCACCTGGAACGCCAACCAGGAAGTGGACTTTCTTTTTCGAACGGCGGGGGCCAGGATTTTCTAAAGTGTCGTTATTAGGTCGTAAGGGGGGGGGCACCCTCCTTCTCTCTCACCACCCTCCCGCCTCCCTTGCCAATAAGTATTATGGCAAGGCAAGCCCTAAACTCACTTCTTTCGGCTGGAAAAAATGTAAACAGAGAGGATTACTCAGAGTAAATCTGCAAAGGAGGGTACTTTGGATGAAGGGCCTCCTTGTGGATTTACTTCTGAGTAAACCCTCTGTTTACATTTTTCCAGGCTTCCCTGCCTCTCCTGCCTGCCAGGATCTAAAGCATCAAAGAGTATTAAGGTGAGAAACCAACCTAATGTATAATAGAATGAATGCTACTGTAAGTGCCTAATATTATAAGTAATCCGACTGGTCATACCTACATTCCATGCACATGCAATAATACAGCAGTAATAACAATAACAAGAGGTAAAATTCAAACCGAAGTATTCTGACTGGTCCCTGCCTCATGCGGTGCAAACGGGCTCTTCTCTTATTAGCCCGGAAATTAGCCCGGAAAAGCCAGCGTTGTTGCTTGGGAGCACACACATACATATTCTTGGGGGGGGGGGGGAGAGATTTGCTGCAGAATCCCGGGCTCATAGAGAAGATTCTGCAGCAAATCCCCCCCAAAGAATATGTATGTGTGTGCACCCAGGAAGCAAATGCTGTGCCCGGGGTTTGCCTTTCCCGGCTCAGAGAAGAGCCTTTGCAGTTTGAGGAGGGAGCACAGTCAGAATACTTCGGTTTGAATTTTACCTCTTCTTATACCCATTGTTATTACTGCTGTATTATTGCATGTGCATGAAATGTAGGTATATGACCAGCCTGGGCAAACTTGGGCCCTCGCTCCCTCGGGATCGGCGTGAGAGAGAGGCAGCGAGGAGCGAGGGGGGCTCCTCCTCCTTTTCTTTTGCTGCTTCCAAGAATAGAATACCCCCTCCCTCCCTCCTTCCCTCCCTCCTTCCTATTTGGAGAGTCCCATCTAGAATTCAGTGTGATTTATTCAAGTTTTTGGCCTACAACTCCCAGAAATCCCAGTCAATTTACCAGCTGTTAGGATTTCTGGGAGTTGTAGGCCATAACCATCTGGAATGCGCATGCGCTGGCATACGAACTACTAACGAATTTCGTTAGTAATTAAGTTACATTTTAGAAATTTTTGGAAATTTTTTTGTAAGTCTTTCTTTTACTAATCAACAAAAAATCCCCCCTCCCCATTTGATTTTAGAATCGCCATTTTTGTATTCGAAACCATGCCTACTACCTACCCATTACAAAAAAAGTGAGAGCCATATAATATGTTTTAAGACTGAATTCAACTAAATGTGAGTATAATAAGTTTACATTTTCACATAGTCCCAACGAGGTGCATTTTTTAGACATCACAGTTTATAAGTTTGGACATCAGTTGGGACTTCGCAATTATAGCAAACCCACAGATAAAAATTCCATCCTTCATTATTCAAGCTATCATGCTTTTCCATTAAAGAACAGTCCCATTCCTCCGTTTAAAGTGCAATTCCACTTCCAACTTTCATTACTCTTCCGAAGCCCACAGACTTGCACAACAACTTACAGCCAGAGGTTATCCATCACATATAATTCACAGAGCCAAATTTCGTGCAGATGCCATACAAAGGAACACTCTCTTTACACCCAAAAAGACATCCAACCATATCATTTGGCCAATTATGCTCACACCACATACCAAACAGATTGTGAATATAGTCAGAAAATATTGGAACATACTACCCAACATAGCACCCTTTGACTTTCCACCTATCATTGTGCACAAACACACAAAAAATTTAAAAGATCTCCTGGTGCGTTCTAGGTTATCTGGACACCCACCTACTAGTATTGTCACACCGGGGTGTAGACTTTGTGGTGGTTGCTCTTCATGTCCCCAGGTCTATACAGGAAAGAAAATGATTAGTCCGCACAAGAGGAGACCGTTTAAGATCAAACATCACACCAATTGCTCCACTGAAAATTGTGTATACGCTATCATGTGTGGCTGTGGCCTAATTTACGTGAGGCAATCCTCATGCCCCTTAGGACCAGGATATCGGAGCACCTTTCCTGAATACGGAACAAAATGAACAATACCATCTTGTATAAACACTTTTTAACTGTGGGACATGCTCCTGGGTCCTTTAAATTCACAGGCTTAGAAAGAGTGTTTACACAGTCCCACGGCAACAACCATGACCTCCTCATTAGGATATCAGAACACCCATTCGGGTTAAATGAGCCTTTATCCCTTAACGCTCTCCTCCTTTAAGTGCAGCTGTATTTAATTCATCCTGTGCCTATTTAACACTGAACTAGTGCGCTATTAGATAACCCTCGGGTCCACAGGATATACCTCGCCGATAGTCATCTCCAGCATGGTATGTGAGTTTTACTCTTAAATCTCAACACTTGTACTGTAGTAGTTGGACAATATGGTAAATGTATTGTTATTGCTACAGAAATGATTTAACATGTGATGCGCAATCATCTTGCCGCTTGATAAAGCCCATTTTGGGGTGAAATGGATCGGGCCCTGCAGCTCAACCATTGCGGCCCCTGGATTCGCATCCGTTGGCGAGTTTTCCCTGGACACGAACCCGTGGATTTATCACCGCCACAGTCTGTATTGGGACGCAGACCATCCAATCCATTTGGATTTACAATTCCATCTTGTGTGTTGACTGTTTGTGTGGAATGCCTCTATCGTGGAACTATTGTGTAGTACTTTTGTGTAGAATGCCTTATTGTGTGGAACCCTTGTGCAGAAATCTTGTGTAGAACGAGTAAAACCTCCCTCCACCCGCATAAGCACACGTCTGGACTTACTTCTCCCATACAATTCTGGTAAAGGTACTGTGATCTAGCGGACTTGTATGTTTTGTTATGAAGCCATTTGGACCCGAATGTATTGACTATTCGTATTGATTGTATGAACGTGTTCAGGCATGCCAGCCTATTTACTGAATAAGACTTTGATATATACAATTGGTACACTCTTTGTCCCATGTTTGTGTTTGTTTAGTCAAGGACGAGAGCCTGCCAGCCAGTGCGCACCTGCACACAGCCCACTTCCTCCTCCAAACATGAGCGTGCCCCTCCCCTCACACGTGGCCCCCAACATGGCAAGCAGCCGGAAGAGACGGAGGAGGAGGGGGCTTCCCCGGGCCACATGCAGCCCATCCCACCTGCCTTCTTCAGGAGTGCCACCAGGAGCCCCCGGAAGAGAGGACATGCTGGGAAGAAGAAGGTTGGTGGGATCCGGGTGGACCTCTGCTGGGAGGGGTCGCACCCCCGTGCCTGCTGGGGAAGCTCCTCCCAACTCTAGAAGTCTAGCAACAAGAGTAATAAGAATAATGTTCTAATAATAGCAATAATAATGATAGCAATAATAAAACAAAATAATGTATATTATATTAATTCCTACTTGGAAAGGTGGCTGGTAGGGGTGGATATCTCTGGTTTAAAATACTTTGAAATCCGTTATTTTTCATATTTGAAATTATTTATACCTCATATCGACCCTCGGGGTCCAACCCAGAAAAGAAATTTCAAAACCGAACTCGGGGTTGCCATTTTTTCTAAAGGTCACGTTATTAAGTCGTTTTTTCCCACCTCACTTTTCAATTCGCGAGAGGAGACTGGAGGGCAGCAGCACCCGCCTTTTGCCTCTCGCCAGCTGACAGCTGAGGCGGGCGCTTTATTCCCATGCAGGGGAGAAGGTGGGGAGGTGAGCCCCCCATCTCCTCCTCTGCATGGGAATAACGCGAGACAAGACTTGTCTAGCCTTATTACCATGCAGGGGAGGAGGTGGGGAGGCGAGCCCCCCACCTCCTCCTCTGCATGGGAATAACGTGAGAAATGGCTTGTCTAGCCTTATTCCCAGTTTCTTAGACTCAAGAGGAATTCTACCCGCATTGTTGATTTTCATAACGATGCGGACAAGTTCGGGGACCAGTTAAGCTCCAGTGGATACCCATTGCGGGTTATACAACAGGCACGTATCAAGGCTAATGGTGTCTCCAGAGACTCTCTCTTAACCAAAAGACGCAAACCTCCACAAGCCCGGGTGGTTTGGCCCCTGACCTTCACACCCCACAGTCCTGAGATCGTCAGAGTTGTCAAAAAGTATTGGGACATATTGCCTCCCATTCCGGCGTTCCGCAAATTCCCCATGGTGGCGTACAAGCACACCAGCAGTTTTAAGGACTTGATCATGCATTCCACGTTACCCAGAAATCGTACTTTTGCCCATTCGATCTCGGGCTTTTGGCCATGTGGGGGTTGTTCATCCTGTGCCCAAGCACTACGTTGCAAGGATATTGCTAGCTTGAAGTCACGCAAGTTATTTACTATTCGGGATTTCCTCAATTGCAACACGGAGAATACCATTTACGTTATCATTTGTGGGTGTGGCCAGTACTACGTGGGGATGTCGTCACGCCCCACGTACCTGCATTTGAACATCATTCCAGGATACGTACATCACAGGATAACACCATCCTATACCGCCACTTTTTGACACAGGGTCATAACCCTGAATCCTTCAGATTCGCTGCTCTGGAAAGAGTCACTACTAGTGTACATGCTAATAATCATGATGCCCTTATTAGGCGTGAAACCTGGTGGATTCATAATCTCCAATCCGAGTATCCAGCCGGGCTCAACGAGCCCCTCCCCCTCACGGCCCTACTCACGTGAGTAGGGCCCAGGTGCGAGCATACTTAACACCGGCAAATCCTGTGGATCACACCCCTTAACCGCAGGAGCAATGGTGCATTGGAAGTCCTCCAACCTAGGTAGGCTAGCCACCTCCTCCACGTTTTACTGCAGAGATGGGTCTTGTCTTATGTTTGTTATTGTTGTTATTTAGAATGTGTCTCCTGTGACGCGGCATTTGCCTGGCGATAAACAGCCGCCTGACGAAGCGATACAGCGAAACGGATCGTGGCCTCGCACTTCAACCGTTGCGGCCCCTCCGAGCGTCTCATCTTGGCTACACATTGCTCCACCTCCCCCTTTTGTACTATTGGTATGCTCCAGGACTTTTGGCGAACTTTATGTTTTGCGTGTATGAGGATTTTCTCTAGCGGGTGTGTATGCTGCTCCCCACTGACGCCTTATTGCTGATTCGCCTGGGTTCTTTCCATACCTCAGCATTTGCTTGTATATCATTTACTGTGTGTATATGGGGGTTGTTCTATGTGTTATCTCTGAGTTATGCATATTTTGTAACTTGATAATTTGTTGCCAATGACTGAATAGAAGTTCATTGTGATATGCTTCATTGTGTACTTTATTCGTGACCGTGAGTGTGTTATAGCCTTATTCCCATGCAGGGGAGGAGGTGGGGAGGCGAGCCCCCCACCTTCTCCTCTGCATGGGAATAATGCGAGACAAGCCTTGTCTCACATTATTCCCATGCAGGGGAGGAGATGTGTCCACATCTCCTCCCCTGCTAACATCTATACCGTGATAAGGCTTATTGCGGTATAGATGTTAGTCGGGGGGGGGGGAGATGCGTCCGTATCTCCTCCCCTGCTAACATCTATACCACGCCAAGGCTTGGCGGGGGAGGGAGGGAGCGCAAGCACTCCCTTCTTCCCTCCCTGCGATGCTTCTGAGCTGGGGGGGGGGGAGGGAAGAGAGGAAAGCAAGCCCTCCAGTCTAGCCTAGCCACCCAGCTGGCCTATTGAATATGTCAGAGCTGGGAACTCTTAGCCTGGAAGAGGCTCAGAGCCCCAGTCTGCCTTGACTTGCTTTGACACTGGACACTGGGGAATCCCCAGGATGATGCAATCCTCTGGGGAAAGTGCTGGATCAGAACGGAAGTGATGTAACCTCCTCTGGACATTGGACACTGAATGGGAATATGCTGACTCAGAGGGGATGAGGTCGTATCCCTTGGACAGTGGGATTGCTGAGTCAGCAGGACATGATGCAACCTTCCCAGGATGTTGCAAGGGAAGGGAAGGAGGGGTCGGGGTATATAAGGTGTGTTTGGGTGATGGGACACTGCTTTGGCTTTATAGGTGTTATACCTGCAATAAATCTGGTTGGATCGAGCCCTGCCTGAGCGTGATCTTTACGGAGAATTGAAGCGTTCTCACAGAATAAAAACAAAAATCGTTATTACCGTATTTTTCGCACCATAAGGCGCACCGAATGATAAGACGCACCTAGATTTTAGAAGAAGAAAATTGGAAAAAAAATATTTTGGGCCAAAAAGTGCTTCAAGCGCCGGGGCCCACTTTTGGCCCAAAATATTTTTTTTTCCAATTTTCTTCTGGAAGGGTGGACCTCCTCGGCGCCCTCCGCCATCCCTAAGCCTTTCCTTGGCCGCCCCTCCTCGGTCCCGCTCCTCCTCCGCCGCCTCTGCCTCCGCCATCGCTGCCGCCCGCCCCCTCCCGCCTCCGCCGCACTCGCCGCCCGCCTCCGCCACTTTCCGCGCTTTTCTTCTTTTCGCCGCTCTTTCGCGCTTTTCGCCCTTCGGGCGCGCCGCTCGCCATTTACCGCCGCCTCCTCGCTGCAAGATGCGCAGTAGGTCCCAAGCGCGTCTGGCGCGTCTGACGCCTGACGCAGGTGCGCCAGGGCGTGCTGCGCTCAGCGCCAGCGCCAGACGCCAGACGCGTGAGGCGCGCTTGGGACCTACTGCGCAGCGGCGGCGGCGGTAAGGGCGGAGGCGGCGGAAAGCGGCGGAAAGGGGCGAAAGGGGCGCGGCGAAAAGCTGCTTTTTTTTTTCCGCCTGCCGCGCCGCCCTCCCGCCTCCTCCGCTCCGCCGCATGCGCAGTAGGTCCCAAGCGCGCCTCACGCATCGACGCCTGACGCTGGCGCGCTGACGCAGGCACGCCTGGCGCACCTGCGCCAGACGCCAGACGCGCCAGACGCGCTTGGGACCTACTGAGCATCGCGGCGGCGCAGGGAGGCGGCGGTAAGTGGCGGAGGCGGCGGAAAGCGGCGAAAGGGGCGGAAAGCGGCGAAAGGGGCGGAAAGCGCGGAAAGGGGCGGAAAGCGGCGGAAAGGGGCGAGGGAGGCGCGGAAAGCGGCGAGGCGGCGGTAAGCGGCGGAGGCGGCGGGGCGGGCGGCGGCAGTGGCGGAGGCAGAGGAGGCGGAGGAGGCGGCGGGACCGAGGAGGAGGCGGCCAAGGGAAAGGCTTATCGCCTCCCCCTCGCCTCCATAAGAAGCAGCTGATTTTTCCTCCTACTTTGGGAGGAAAAAAACTGCGTCTTATGGTGCGAAAAATACGGTAATTACATTTCAATTACGAACTGAAGCCAATTTTTTTTGTAATAATTTCCATAACGACCCAGGGACAGAAATCCCCCAATGAGTTTAGAATCAATTTTTTTATGGATCAACCACCCTAGTGGCTGGACTAGATGTCCCTTGGGGGTCCCTCCCAACTCTAGCAACAACAATAAGAATTATGTTAATTCCGTTTTCAGGGGGAGGTCAAATACTGTTCGCTTACTATTTAAAATTACCTTCGTCCAGTACTGAAGCCAGCCCACAAATTATATAACAATTCCAGAAATTGCTAGGTCTTACATATCAGTGTGGAATGATGCAGTTGGAGATTCCGGCCTCTGCTGAGAATAGAGATCTGCTGCCTTTTCTGCCCCCTCCCCTCCTCCAGAATAACTAAGCTCTGAAAAGAAACTATTCACAAGCTCTTAACATTATGATTGATTAGTATAAAACAGGCTGCCGTTCCTATGTGTTATTAAGACTTTAGTGACATCATATAAAGCAACTCTAAGACTTGGGGTTCACTGAGATCTAGAATAAAAGAATGGCATACTTTTGCTCGGCTTCTGCTGTACTTTTGTCCATAATAAAAGGAATAATTAACAACCTCCTAGTTGGACACGAGGCATGTCGCAGAATCCGTACTGAGCTGGCAATACCTTGGGCATGCATTAATCATTAGAAATTCCTTAAGAGTGTGAGAAAAGTTGGTATCCCAAAGGCACCAATTACATCTGTTTAATATTGATAGCTGTATATATAAAAGGCAGAATTTCCCTTAACTGCTCAGTAGCTAGTTCCATTTCTAGCCTTGTTTTGTTTTAAAGTTAGCCCTTCGGGGCTTTCTTTTTTTTAAAAAAAATTGTGAATTTGTGACAGGAGAGGATTATTAGGAAAAACTGACACCAGGATGGGATTGGACAATTCCCATTGTTCTGCAAGTTTGATTTAATCCCAAATCTGGAAGTAGAAAAAAGTTCTTTCAACGTTTGCAAATATTTGTTGTGTTCATTGAAACAGGCCCAGGTTTCACACTGAGTGTATAAATACATTTTTAAAAAACATATTAACTGTATGTATTACTGTGTTAGAGTGTCATTTTGTGTCATTTTGGTTGGTGGTGTGCCCCAGGATTTTGTAAATGTAAAAAGTGTGCCGCGGCTCAAAAAAGGTTGGGAAACAGTGGATTAAGGCAAGAAAAAATGCAATACTCATTGGAAGTCTGCTCACATTATGCGGACAGTCAACACTAGTTTCAAGGTGAGTCCGCTTTTTCTTGCTCCCCAAAGACTCACCGCGCCACGCTTCCTTGGCTGAAGATTGACAGAGTTTTTGGACATAGCAAAAGGACTGAGATTGTCTGGAACAGGGCTGTCCAACTGCCGGCCCTGCAGATGTTTTGGACTTCAACTCCCAGAAATCCTAGCCAGTTTACCAGCTGTTAGGATTTCTGGGATCTGAAGGCCAAAACACCTGCAGGGCCAGCAGTTGGACAGCCCTGGTCTGGAAGATCTCGGCTGGATGTATGCAGACCTCATCAGAGGACAAATCAGACAAGTTTTATAAGGGATGGAGTTCCCTGTGTCCTCGGTTTAATGTGTTATTCTGCATCATCTCAAAAAGAAGATTTTTCTGTCCCTTTTCAGTGAAACAAATGCTGCCAAGTGTTATCTATTTGTTACACAATGGGAAGATGTTTCCCCTCCTTGCAGCTTTGTGCTACATTTCAAACTTGGTAAAGTAGTTGGATCATCATGAAATAGAAAAAAACTGGGTTGCATCTCTTCAGACTTCATATTTAAAGCTTAATAATACAGTAGCATGGAAGAGGTCTGCCTTTCCCTTGATGCTATTGTTTTCTTTCTGCAGATGACTATAAAAAGAGAATGAATATGAGCATTCAAAAATAGTAAACCCCTGTTTGTGACTGTGTAAGCCAGTGTTTCCCAACCTTTTTTGAGCCGCGGCACACTTTTAACATTAAAAAACCAGGGCACACCAGCAACCAAAATGACACAAAATGACACTCTAACACAGTAAAGAACGGCTGGGGGTTGGTGGCCTGCTGGGAGTGCTGAAGCCGGGGGAGGGGGCAGAGCCAGGCTGCACCATGCCCCCCCCCACCCCGGCTTCAGCTCTCCAGCAGCTGCTCCAGCCTTGAGGGGCAGTGCCAAGCCAGCGGTGCCAGAGCCAGCACAATGCTGGCTTGGCACTGTCCCTCAAGGCTGGAGCAGCTGTAGGAGTGCCAAAGCCGGGGGAGGGGGCAGAGCCATGCCGCGCCATGCCCCGCCCCTCCCCCCAGCTTCAGCTCTCCTACAGGCCGTGCCATGCCCCACCCCTCCCCCCAGCTTCAGCTCTCCTACAGACCCCCAAGCAGCAGGAGGGAGGGAGGAAGGGGGGGAGAGCTTTCTCGCGGCACAGCAGGAGGTCTGTCACGGCACACTAGTGTGCCACGGCACACTGGTTGAGAAAGACTGGTGTAAGCCACAGTAATGTAATTCCCTCTCTTCCTCCTCCTTCCCCCTGCTCCCCCCCCCAAGTATATCATCATCACCATCATCATCAATTTATTATTTCATTAGTCACCCTCCATCCGAAGTGCTCTGGGTGACTTACATAAAACGCCAAGATTGATAAAGAGATAGATCACAGATTAGCAAGACATGTAGTGCATTTGGAAGGCTTCACAAACGAAGCAACAAGCACCTGAGGCAAAGCACCAAAATCAGTGTGTACAGAGCTATCGTACTGTCTGTTCTCCTCTATGGGTCTGAAACATGGGTTACCTAACGCCAACACCTACGACTCCTCGAACGCTTTCATCAGCGCTATCTTTGCACAATTCTAAATATACACTGGACCGACTATGTGACGAATGTTGCTGTCCTTGAGCATGCAGGGATCACCAGCATTGAGGCCATGCTTTTGAGAACACAGTTGTGCTGGGCAGGGCACGACTCTAGGATGGAGGACCACCACCTCCCAAAGATACTACTCTACGGTGAACTCGCCACGGGTCAGCGCAAGAGAGGCGCCCCCCCCAAAAGATATAAGGACTCCCTGAAACAACATGTCAGACTCAGCCAAATTGATTACCAACAATGGTCCACCCTGGCCTCACATCGGGAGGCATGGAGACGCACTATCCACAATGCTGCGGCCTCTTTCGAGAAGACACACTGAATGGGTCTCGAAGAGAAACGACAATGCAGAAAGAACCGGACTTGGAAACAACATCACCCAAGGAGACTTTCTGCTGTGCTCTCTGCAACCAAACTTGCCTATCTCAGATTGGCCTTTTTAGTCATCAACATGCCTGTAAAAAGTGTGGGATGAGGCTTTCCTAAGAATCTTCATTCACGAAGTAATGCCGAGAGAGAGAGAGTCGCCCTCCATCCGAAGTGCTCTGGGCCAGTCTTTTTCAACCAGTGTGCTGTGGCACCCTAGTGTGCCGTGACGGACCTCCTGCTGTGCCGCGAGAAAGCTCTCTGCCCCCCTTCCTCCCCCCTCCTGCTGCTTGGAGGAGGAGGAAGTGCCGGGCAGTGGTGAAGAAAATAAGAAGGGACCGGGGCGCCGCCTCCTTCGGCCATTTCCCCAGCCAGCCATGACTCCCACCATGACTCTCGCCCCTCGCTCGCTGAAGCTGCGTGGAGGAGGAGCCCTGCCCACTGAAGCCCATCCACTGCTCATGCTCCTCCTCTGTAGGAGAGCTGAAGCTGGGGGGAGGGGGTGGGGCATGGCACGGCCTGTAGGAGAGCTGAAGCTGGGGGGAGGGGCGGGGCATGGCGCGGCATGGCTCTGCCCCCTCCCGGCCCCGGCCTCCTACAGCTGCTCAGCCTTGAGGG